>VWPV01010474.1:0-82621 GCA_013389885.1 Geococcyx californianus
ACCTTACAAGTCTATGATTCTATAATCCTTCTTGACTTTTTTTCATACTATTCCATTTTATGTGTACACTGGACTTTGAAACTTAAAATGCTCTGAAAAATGCCTTTTTATATGCTAAAACTGTACAAAGAGAGGAGAAACAGAGTCATAATGCAGTCAAACCTGGATTCAATCTTAGGGATATCCCTAGCAGCATCAAAGTGATACAGTCGGGGAAGTCTCTGGTGACTGTAAAAAGGGCAACATCGTGACCGTATTTTAAAAGGGTGGATAGGAGGACCCAGGAAACTACCAACCTGTCAGCCTCACCTCTGTGTCTGGGAAGATCATTGAGCAGGCTGGCCTAGAAGCCATGCTAAAGCACATGCAGAACAGAGGTGATTTGAGACAGCCAGCATGGCTTTTCCAAGGGCAAACCTTGCTTCACCAACCTAGCAGCTTTCTATGATGGAGTGACAGCATCAGTGGATGTGGGAAAAGAAGTGGATGTCATTGATCTAGACTTCTGCAAAGCCTTTGACATGATCCCCCACAACATCCTTCTGTCTCAATTGGAGGGATATGGATTTAATGGGTGAACTGTTTGGTGGATAAGGAATTGGTTGGATGGTCGCATTGAGAGAGCAGTGGTCAAAGGCTCAACGTCCAGATGGAGATCCATGATAAGCGATGTTCCTCAGGGTTCCATACTGGGTCCAGTGCTGTTTAACATTTTCATTAATGTTATTGACAGCAGGAGAGGGAGCGCCTTGAGCAAGTTTGTGGATGACACCAAGCTGAGTGGGGCAGTTGTCACTCCAGAAGGATGGGATGTCATCCAGAGGGATCTGCACAAGTTGGAGACGTGGGCCTGTGTGAAACTCATTAGGTTCAATAAAGCCAGGTGCAAGGTCCTACCCCTGGATCAGGGCAATCAGCTGTTTCAATACAAGATATGGGAGTGGTGTAATTGCGAGCAGCCCTACAGAGACGGACTTGGGTGTGCTGGTTGATGAGAAGTTCGACATGAGCCAGCAATGTTTGTTTGCAGCCCAGAAGACCAGCTGTGTCCTGGGTTACATCAAAGGAAACATTGCCAGCAGGTCAAGGGAGATGATTCTCCACCTCTTCTCTGCTCCTGTGAGATCCCACCTGGAGTACTGTGTTGAGTTCTGGAATCCCCAACATAAGAAGGATATGGAACTGTTGGAATGGGTCCACAGGAGGGTTATGAAGATGATCAGAGGGCTGGAGCACCTCTTCTATAATAGGCCAACAAGGATGGGGGATGATAATAGAAGGATAGGCTGTGCTAATCAGGCAAAGGACAGGGCCAGACAAGTGTACTGACCGACCAACTATTTATAGGTGACTGGCCCTTTTTGTCCCAGTATCCCTCTTTTTTCACATTTGTTCCTCCTGAAATCACCTAATTCCCTCCTTCTCCCCACCTTTAGTTCCTCCTCTAAACATACACAAGTCCTGCGCTGCTCCAGAATGTTCTGCATCTGCATCCTTTAATGCATCCCGTACCCCATGACAGTTACACCCCTCTGTCCAAAAGGTGCTCCAACATTGACTTACCATGGTGGGTGTCACACCTGGACAGCAGGGCTGAGAGTATCCCAGGAAAGACTTGGCAGGGGCCTGAACAGTGTCCCTTCCTCTGAACCTGTAATTTGAGTTCCTCCTGCCGCTGGGCTCTATACTCCTCTGGGACTGTGGAGATGGATCTGTGGTGGGCCAGAGGTTCCTGGGATAAGGCTGGGAGTAGCTGGGGCAAGATATTAATTGAGTTCCCCCACCTGATGTTGTGGCTCTGTGCTGCTTTGTGGGTGTGCAGGTGAGCATTTATCACATAACACTGTTGGTAAGTGCCTACATGACATTCGACTCGGGGGGTAGAGTTGCCTGAAACAATTTAGTTACTTACTAGAATAGAAAACAGGGAATATTTAGCAATGTACGTCATCAATATGCAACAGTAGAGACTACGTCTACGTGGGCAATTTCACTCAAACTCCCAAGCGACTTTGAGTTTTTAAACTGTATATAAAGGCATCTAGATAATTTAAACTGAGTGCAGTTATTGAGCTCTGGCTTTTCATTAGTTTTGTGTGAAAGCAGCCAACATTCAGGCTCTAGTCTGATAAATCTCCTTTTGCATCTAATTTAGTAAAAAGTTGCTTGCACTGTGTTTCTTGCAGATTGTAAATCTCCTCCAGTATTTAGGATCACACTGGTGACTGACCATTTCAGACCAAAGGAGCACATATTGTACAGTGGTGCTATGAATATTTTTTTCTGCAAAATGCTTTTTAATATACTTCCTATATATTTGATTTTTATACTTTTAAAAGTTGGTCAGAAATACATACCAACAACTCCTTATGGAGGATTAGGTTAGCACTAGAACTATCTGTCATGTGAGCAGATTTGTCATTTCATAGCATCTAAAACTTAAGTGAATATCTGTGGTGCTTGCTTGATCTGAAACGAAATCTTGAGCTCAGAGAGTCAGAGATGTTCATATCACCATACTTCAACTCTTTTACAACGAAGGAGAATTCTAGGTATAGCGATTTGAATATAAATATGGCCAAATCAGTGTTGTTAACATGAAATAAAAGTCAAATAGTTTTAATGAGCCTAAACTATTAAAAATACTATTGTTGTATCTCACCAAAACTAGTAGAGTTTAGGACTCTAAAGGCTGTAACCAGCCTTTATTTCTTTTTTTAAATTTTTTAACTCTTTCATCTAAGTAAAAACCAGAGGCACTCTCTAGTTGGTACAGGAGACTGATATTATCTGTAAAATGTAAGACCAGTATGTTTGAAATACCTGAGTTCAAAGAATTTTGATAGATAAGACACACAAATTTTGAAGAGGAAATATCAGAGTTTCATTGTACTGCAGAGCTGTGATGCCCTCTTAAGTGTGAGAGCAGCAGAAGCTGTTCATTCATCAGGAATGGAAAAGAACACCTGTACTTCTAAACTCTTAATGTTTATGTTAATTATATGTTATTATGGCTCCAGTTTCTTGTGTAACATATAATTAACCATGCAAAGCATTTTTTTAAGCCTAGGATCAAGAGCAAATGCTTTGTAAACATGAAGATAAATATAAAAAGAGAAGGATTCCGAAGGAATGTGCATTGCTAAGATGAGGAATCATGTCAATCACAGTGCTTTAGACCAAACTCCAGTGTTTCAGCTTCACTATGTGTTTTACTTATATAGACATGTCAAGATAAAATACAGTCCTAACAGTGACATTGTATTTAATAAACACACATGGAAAAGACCCAGCCACAGCATGCATTCACAGCAATCTATATGTTGCTTGAAATATTTCAGAGCAGCATTAAACATAACACTTATGGTAACACTTCACAGTCCAAAGGATTCCAGCAGGCTTTCCATAGTATGTATTTTCCCCCTATGTAAAAAATTAATTTCAAAGTGCTGAAGTGGGAATAGTCACTTGCTCCATAGAGTGAAAATCAGCCTGCAAGCAAATTGCTTCTGTGCAGCTGTTTGGCACACAATGTCACCTTCAGAGTTGTTTGGGTCTGCACACTAAATTGTGCAGTTCAGTGACAGCAGATACCCAAAGGGAATTTCCTCAGATAAAAAAAAAGGCATTGCAAGTTTTCTGGTCAGTGGTAAGAGAGTTTGGGGAATACTGATCAGGGCTGCTGTTCTTCCTGTTCAAGAGAATTTATTTTCTGGGTCATTCACTTTTAGCTGGGCTTGAATTCCCCTCTCCCCTCCAACGCGAGGAACGTTACAAAATTGTACAAAACACACAGAGGCACACTCATATACTATTAATGTCACTTCATTATTTCCAGTTTTTCAGATTCATATTTTCATCCTTGAGCAATGAAATCACTTTTATTGTTTCAAATCTCAGCTTCCAAGCAGAACTACAGGTTACTGGTACAGGTCGGTATGATTACAGAAATAAGCTAAGCTAATACAGCCCATGGGTTCCATGGCTATCAATACCACAAGAAAAAAGTAATACCTATATATTTACTGAAGGTGGGGAGGAGGAGACATCTTCATTAATTACCCATTATGCGGATCAGTAACTCCTCATGCAATAGTCTTCCAGACACTAAGAGTCTTCTACTACCACGTTTAACTCTCAGCTGGCACTGCACTACCCCACAGCTCAAACCAGAGTTTCTGGTGATACCAACCTGGGAGGTGCCGTAGACACGCTTGAGGAACAGGAGGCCTTGCAGAGGGATGAAGATAGACTGGAGCACTGGGCAATGATTAATGGGATGAAATTCAACAAATCAAAATGCTGGATTCTTCACCTGGCATGGAGTAAAGATTGAGAGGAGTGGCTGGAGAGCAGCCCTGCAGAAGGAGACCTGGGGTTGCAGGTTGACAGCAGGCGCAACATCAGTCAGCAGTGTGCCCTGGCAGGCAAAAGGGCAAACCCCATCCTGGGGTGCATCAAACACAGTATAACCAGCTGGTCAAAAGAGGGGATTCTCCTGCTGTATTCAGTGTTGGTGTGGCCTCACCACAATTACTGTGTGCAGTTCTGGGCCCCACAATTGAAGAAGGATGTGAAGGTCCTTGAATGCACCCAGAGGAGGGCAACAAAGCTGGTGAAAGGGCTGGAAGGAATGTCCCATAAGACAGTCTTCATAGAGAGGTGGTCGATGCTCCAAGCCTGTCAGTGTTTAAGAGACATTTGTACAATGCCCTTAACAACATGCTTTAATTTTTGGTCCACCCTGAATTTGTCAGACAGGTGGACTAGATGATCATTGGAGGTCTCTTCTAACTGAATAGTCTATTCTATTCTATTCTATTCTATTCTATTCTATTCTATTCTATTCTATTCTATTCTATTCTATTCTATTCTATTCTATTCTAAAACACCAGCTTAGCTTCCTCATCTTGCCTCTCCTTCTCAAATTTTCCTACATACATCACACGTCCATACAACAGACCTTCCACCTCATTTCTGCATTTCGTTACTGGGTCTCTGTCCTGTCCATCTCTCTGCATCTTTCTAGGGGCAAAGAACAGGGGAACTGCAGCAAATTCTTCGTTCACCTGTTATCCTGCAGACTTTGATCCAATACCTTCTAATGTAATGCAATGCACAGAGAGAGGTTCCTACCAGAGGTCTGCATGCAAACCATTATTGGGGTGTTGCATGAGCTGATCGAAAATAATAAAAATCATTGTTATGAAGTCTACTCTACACTTTTTCCACTCAACAAAAAAGTCCCATTTTCTGATTGCATTGTGACGTGTGACGAAAATTGAATTCTATACAACAACTGATAGTGTTCCATATGGTGGCTGGACCAAGGTGAAGATGAACCAAAACAAGACCATGTGAATGCTTGATGGTCAAAACTGGAATCATCCACTGTAACTTCTTGAATCCTAATGAAACCACCACAGCAGAGAAGTGTTGTTGGAAACCAGCAAAATGCATCGAGAACTGAAACATTTATGTCCAATATTGGTCAATAGAAAAGGACCGATTCTTCTCCATGATGGCATCCAACCACATCTTGCAAATGACTCCGCAGAATGACTTCCTGCAAGAGAAGATTTTCATCAACCACGGAGAAGCCCAAAAGGTCTTTGAAGATTTCATCGGTTCCAGGACTCCAAAATTCTATACTACCAGAATAAATAGACTTTCTTGTTGAAAAATATATAGAGATTCTGGTCCCTATTTTGCTTTAAAAATTTTATTCTAAACTAAGTTATGCTGCTTTAAATTTGATGGTTTAGAATTAATTATTTTTACACCAATCTGATAAAATTGGTGACTGTATATATATAGTGATTTATATAAATGTATTTATAATATGCTTCACATAGCTTTGTTAGATGAACTGTTTCCGTCGGGAGCATGTGTTGTAGCTCAAACATCCAATATTCTTGCTGTTTCCTTAGAAACATGATGAGTAAGAGGAGGAATAGCCCAGATCCTGCTATAATATTTTTTCTGAACTCAGCTAAGAAAAGATTTTGCACTCTGTTCATTAATACTCCGGTGCTCAAGAGCAAGTTTTGGCTTATGAAGAGCTATACTGCAAACCACTAGGAGAAACAGTGGCTGCGAAAGTTTGTGAAAATAAAGGGCATTTTTCCAAAGACTTTTCTACAGCTTGAAAGACTGGACAGTACAATACTTGATAGTAATTTCCACTCTTTTTTCAAAATTATCTTTGCAAATATGTGAGCTGGTATTCAGAATTGAATAATATTCATCCCAGAGTATATATGTCTGCTGATCCTCCAGGTAGCCCATGGAGCTGACAACTGTTCTCAGTTAGTCAGTGATATTATGAGAAGTGGATTATTTGATAACAATTCCGTAGCCTGAAGTCTTCATCTATTTCTCTCCTTTTCATCTGTCTTGCTTTATGCATTGTATTGTAAAGTTGTGGTTCAAGATGTACTAGCAGTGAACACAGAAAGCAAAATTAACTTCAACTCACAACAGAAAATTCAGAGATAATGAAACCATTACTCTCTTCTTTCTCATTTTATTCTGCCCTCTTTGTTAAGATGTTTTTTAAAATATAGTTGATATTTTTTACCTCTCACTGTTATGCTCTCCTCTGAAAAGATGTACAATGTTTGGGAAGTAGGCAACAAACCCTATTAATATATTTATGTAATGGGATAATTTGTCATTTTTTCTTTGTGAGGGAATAGGATATATCATACCTTATTACCTGTTCAGTACTGGAAATGCAAGAGAGGACAATGATGAATGACTATGTCTGACAGAGAAACACAGGACGAGATCAAGGAGAAAAAGTTGACAAAGGCTTCAGTACTCCATCAGAGGGCTGTGTGATTTAGGCACAGTGTTAATTTGGAGTGTGTTTCTGCGTGACTCAATGAGAGCCACTGGGACACATTCTGTAGCTCTTCAGACTGTACAATGAAAGAGCAAGAGTGGAAATCAGCTTGGATGATGTCCAGGCAGGAAAAGAGAAATAACCCAATGTGATTAGTTCTGCCCTCTGCTATTTTAGCCAGCCCCAAACATTTTGTAAATAACATTTTGAAAGACTCTTTTTCAAGGAATAGAGGGCTATAAGATTATACAATTTTTTTGCACAGTCTTAGCTCCATAGCTTTATAATGAAAAGAAAAAGAATAAAATGAAAAGGTGGAGTTATCTTCCTTGACACAATTTTACCAATCATTGTATTTTTCATAAAGGGTTATTTTTTTTCATTTTTAATTTGTATGTTGGAGTACGGCAAAATACTTTGTATTAAAATCAAACTAATGAAGGTCATTGCATGAAAGATCTCAAGGCTGAATGTTTTATGATGATGCACATTTACTGAGTAACTTTTTAATGTGATTGCATAAAGATCTCTCAATAAATAACACTAAAGGTAGAGAAAAAACATTATTAAAAATGTGATATAAAATCTATAGGAAGCAATCCAGAGCCAGATAAAATATGGAATAACTGTCAAACTAGCTATATTGAATTAACCAGAAATATAAGCTTTTGACTCAGGATTCATTAACATTTCTAGACACATTTTAGAATAAGGAGGACTGTTTATAAACTCAAACTGAATGTATCTACCTGCTAAGGATAGGGTAGTTAATTCCATATTGCACCTGGCTTTTACTAGGTGTGACAACCTCCTTCAGCACTGTGGAGAAAACTGTGAAGAAGTAAACCAAAGTAATATGTAATAGTTTTCATAAAAGTTACCTGTGGGGCTCTTATTGCCTTATTCAACAATTCTTCACTTGGTGACTACATACCTTATCCAGGTATAGCTCTATATGGTGGTCTTACACCATTTCAGGTAGCATCCAAGCACTATGCACACACAAGATAGAACCAGCATAGAGGGGAGCAGGGGTAGGGTACGATGACTGGTTAACAATTGCAAATCATGCTTCTGCAAGTCAACAATAAAAAAAAAAAAGACAATCCAATCAGGGAATTTGAAATTCCTCAAAATCATTACTGGGTCCACATTGCTCATCTGGAAAATCAGACATGCTCAGCTTCCTTCCACCCCACCACTCCCCCTCCCATCACCCCTCCCGCCCCTTTCGATAACCACTGTTATATAAATATTTTTGTGCCCAGAAACTGTTTAACCCACAATTAGTGATCTACTGTCGTTCTGACTTGGGTAATTGTTCTACTGATCTGTATTTGTTACTGTGCTGTTATTCTGAGATACACAGTTTACCCCAAAGGCTGTTGGCTGGCTGTATCTGCTAGAAAATCTGGGACCTATTGCACAGTAGGGATGTCTTAAGCTCCTACAATGCTGGTTCTGTTACTGGATGTACTTCATGGCTCCAGCAAAATGCACAGTTAAAACTGGATGAAAAGGCCATAAACAGCTGAGAGGAGATGATAAAATAGTCAAAGATGGACATTATTTATGAAAATTGTTTCTTGCCATATTCTGAAAGAGGCTGTGCTCAGATACCCCTGGGTAAGAGGTTAAAAGGTCAGTTTGCCAAGAATGTTCGCAATACTCCACCTAACCTGGAGTTCAGAGATCTATACATGATTCTTTGATCAACTCCAAACTTTGCTTGCAAGTTTGGGCAAATACTTCAGTTTCTGAGGGCACTATGGTTCCCATTATTCAAAATCAGAAATGTTTCCATTATTTCACAGAGACTGAGTTCAGAATTTCTAAATCATTTAGCTTTTATAACAATGAAGATTAGAGTAAAAGAACATGCAGAATGGGAAGAAGATACAGGGTATAAAGAAGGCAGGCTTCAACCCTTCTAATTTTTGAAGTCTATCTGTACTGTGACATACAATCCAATTCTACTTTTGTATTTCATGGGGTGAAATAATCATTATAAATACTAATCACCTGACCTCTGTAAGGTAAATTTTTTATATGAAGAACACTGCAACATAAATGTACTTGATTTTTCCACTGACATGAAGTGCAATCTTAGATGGTCAGCTGTTAGGTAGATATCTACATCATAGATGCCCTCATTTTGTCAGATGGTTGCCACCAATTGTGTAGGTGTGCAGATGGCTGCTAATGAGTGGGAGTCTTAGAGTCTAGATATGCCTCTTCCCTGCAGTAAATAAATATGGAATAAAATAAAAATAGGTAAGCAACACCATGAAATGAAAAAATCTAACAATTATTAAATACTAATGTGAAATAAAATATTTGTATTGCAATATAACAAAAAATTATTACATACTAGATATTTTTGTGAGAGTGCAGAAGGCAGGGTTATATGTAAGCTCTCCTCATATGGAGATCTTAAAAGTAAAGTGCAATTCTTTTTCCCAGTTTGATAAACTGTAGGTAAAGTTGCAGTGTAGATAAAGATCCAAACGAGAACATTTAGCGTGCTTTACATTGATAATAGAGCTCCTACCTTCTTTCCTACACACAGATGTTCATTCGGAGTTCAACCATGTTACAGATCATGGATGCAGGCCATTCATTTAGGGTGTTGTCCTGCCTCCAGGACTCTTAAGGAACAACATGTTTACATTCACTGATATACCTTCATCAGGGCTTTGCACAACAACCTTCAAAACATGTCACTTCTGTCTAAGGTGTTTCAAACTTAGACTCTTGCTGAAGTGTCCATTAGAGTCTAAAGTGGTATCGCTGAGAAATATTTTAAGCCTGCTTGACAGTGTCAAGATTTTGACATCTGACAACTAACCAAATATAGCATACATGACCTTTCTGCAGACTCAGAGTATTGCTATCTATATTTGCTGGTATTAACATTTTTAATAAAAATTATTATCTTTCTATAGCATCTTCTGTCAATTTATTGCTCTAAAACTTCATCATCAATTTGGTCTGCTAATTTTTCACTCAAGTCTATTTTCTTAGATTTTATCCTAAAAGCAGGAGGAACCAAAAAAAAGCATAATCTCAGACAGAACGGCCAAATTTTCGTTACTGTGGGGAACCCAGGCCATATGTAGTGTCACAGGCCGTATGTAAATGGTGAACTTGGTCTCTGGAGTCAAATGATAGCAGCTTCCTATAGCAATAAACTACCAAACTAAATTTTGGATAATGTGTTTAATTTACTAAGGCCAGTTCCCACTTCTGCATTCCTAAAAGACTAGCTACATGCCACTAATTTTAGGCAAAGCTATTCAAAGTGAATTTTTTTTTAAAATATTTTTAAATAAGAACAGTTTTGTTATCAACACTGTTTTGTCATGACTCCAACAAAATCTCCACCCAGTAAATCTATCTATCATTTTGTTACATAAGGAAAAGCACAGAGAAAAGCTGATTCTTGTCTCAATAGCCCCAAATTTGCTGCTTTCCAGCTCATGGGCTAAAAATGGTCTTGCCTAAAAAATATACGGTTTTAGTTGTAAGTATGAATTGAGAACTTTGAGCCTTTTGTTCTAGGAGGTGTAAAAATTGCAGTGAAACTGGAGCTGGTACAAAGCAGTCTTCTAAGAATATGGATATATGAAAATTTTCTGTATGTTGTGCAGAACCTGGTCAGTGGGAGTAGCGTACTCCTACTGTCCAGGTCCTAAAAGTGTTAAATCCCTCATGGGACATTGTTTTGTCAATGTTCAAATGTATCTTTATAGGGAATGCTGAAATGAGCAAGTAGAAAGGCCAGAAAATAACTCTATACTTAGAAAGTTGCAAGGAAACAGTTGAGACAACAGCATACTTCATCCTGGGAATAAAGTGTTTTACCCTATTGAGAATAACTTGTCAGGAATAGATGCTCCAGTGATCTCTGTTAGCAAACCAAATCACCTGGCTCTTTGGAGGTACAAGACAGAATTTGTTTTTCCCATTAAAAAGGGAAGCAGGAAAAGATAATAAACACATATACCTCCTTCATTTTAAAATCTTCTCAGCTCTTAAATATTTTTGAATTTTATTAAAGAAATAGAAAAACAGAAGTAAAGGGAAAAAAGGAAGAAGAGTTTACATTAAAAGAACTGTCTGTCTGTCATAGATTTCTGAGAAGCAAAAAACGCAGAACTTGATCCTCCCTCAGGCATGTTCAGGTAATTTGAGGGAGTACTAGTGGACTCCAACCAAGGTCAAATTTAAATACAGGAGAGTTGTGTTTTTCCTCCAGTGCAGGATATGACCCTTAAAGATCTGAGACTCTGAAGTTACATTCAGTCAGACTAGGTCGAGAACAAACTCATTGCCAGTTTTCTTCTAATTAGAACAAACCCACTGTTTCATATGGAAATTTCCTGGCTCCCATTTGAGATCACAGAACAAGACAACGTGTCATGTGTGTGAAGCAGTGCTTAATAAATGGGACAGTACACTCTATTGCTATAAACTCCAAGTCTACATTAGAAAAGTTTTATCATTCTACATCTGCACCATTTTTAAGATGCAGATACTAAGGCAATGTCTGCCACTTTAGTGCCAATTTCCCTCATTGCAAATTTAAAAACAGGTTACAAAGACTGGAGATGTTGATACCATTTGCACAAATATGAGTGATTGTTTCTCACACATTGTAAGTATTTAGGGCCAGATGCTTAAAGGTACCCAGGCTAACATAGATTTACTTGGGGAAGATTATAATTCTTTACTAGCACTTCTCTATCTGATTTGCACATGGTGCAGCTACGTATTCCGTCCTCTCTCAATCCCTCCTGCTGCCTTCATTAGTAAAGCACAATCCAGTCACGTTTGGTGCTCAGGTTGGTTAGAAATAACTGCTCATATCTTTTAAATCAAGGCTCATACCTAGTCTTTCAGGATTGAGCTTTAATCACCTATTCATTCTCTCTATCCTGTTTTTAACTTAGCCATATTTTCAATATGAGCATTATGTTATCTCTGCTATGAGTATCGACCACAAGAATTGACTA
The DNA here is from genome assembly GCA_013389885.1 of Geococcyx californianus. Taxonomy (NCBI): domain Eukaryota; kingdom Metazoa; phylum Chordata; class Aves; order Cuculiformes; family Neomorphidae; genus Geococcyx; species Geococcyx californianus. The sequence goes on from VWPV01010474.1 coordinate 11,863, forward strand.
CAATAACCTGTCTACTCGACTGCGGCAAGCAGTCTTGGGGCTATGTGGTCGTTTAGTACCAGTGCTCTAGTGACTGTTTACCAGTACAAATATGCATATAGATATGATTTTATTTGGGTTTTATTTGTTTTTTAAATCCCACAATTTTTCTGAACATAAATTATAAACTTCTGAGTCACAAACCAGCAGGTGTTTCAATGAACTTGTAGCCCTTACAGTTTTGGAGGGAGCAGAAGTATATAGTTTAAAGGTTTTTTTTGAAAAAGCGACATGCTTTCCTTGGTCAGTGCCCAACATAAAGGAAATTTTCATCAAATTCAAACTAAAAGACAGCTTAAAAGGATTAAATAGGTTGTTGATACTATAAATTATACATATTTATATAGTAATTTTCTAAATATTCAGACAATTCAAATGATGATGCAAAAATGTCAACAATGTAATTCATGTAGGTCTTATTCACTGTGCTGCAAATTCATTCTTTTATGATATTTACTAATTTTATTGTTTTATTATTGAAGAATGATTATTCTGTAACCTCTTCAGAACATCCTTCTATTCATTTTCACTCAGGTGCATGTAGAGATGACTTTTCTTTTAAAAGGAGAATTTCTTTGTGTTTTCTTTTGTCTACCTGAATTTTGAGTAATTATGGCAGTGTGCTTCTATTTTTAACAATGTTATCTAGAATCCAGGAGATGGCAGTAGTTTCTAATAGTTCATTTTAAAAGAAGCCTATTTGCAAATTTGAAAAGGATTACACTCAGAGGAGAGCTAAATTGTATCTGCATGTGTATAAAATATTAAAACGTATCAAATTATTAGGATTATGTGACAGTTTTTAGGTTGTAAAATACACTATTAAATAGAACTTGCAAATACATATGTTAAAGAATTTTTCCTAACATGAGTTTCTTTTTTGTTAATCCAGCTATTAATATTAGTCAACCGCGTTTCAGTGGCACAGATGCCTTTGGTTATACTTCATTCTTATCTTATTCTACAATACCAAATATTACCTTCTACTACGAATTCCGTTTGAAGTTTCAGTTGGCAAACCATCACTCATCTTTACAAGATAACTTGATTTTTTTCACTGGACAGAAGGGCCAAGGTAAGCTTTATTTTCATTACCATTACCCATTCTTATAGACTTTCAAATATTCATTAGACAAGTAGGATAAAAATATACACATCTTTTTCTTGATTCTTTTTAGGATATAATTCCATTAGGAGGAAAATAATCTCTTCAATGTTTTTTTGTTTTATAAACACATGATAAACAATCAGATTGTATAAATACTTATTTTCAGTAAGGAGAAGTATAACTGCTTCCAGTAATTAAAGTTAGCAGTTAATGTTATGTTTGAGGTAGCATATCTCTGATCAAAATAAATGGAAACTAGAAGACTAAGGTTCTCTTTTCAGTCGGTAACATAAATTTCATTGTTGATTACATTTATTTATTTATGTGCCCAGTTTTGAGAGATGCGGCCTCAAATCTTCTTCTACTGATACTTACTTTATTGGAAAATCAATCCACCCATCCAAACTGCCACAACCACCTTGCCATTTCTTCTTCCTGTGTCCTCAAACAAACTGGTGCAGGAACAGCCGTAAATTGCTGACATTGTCACAGAGTCTGCACTTCCATAGTCCACAGGACTGTCAATACTGAAATCCAACCCTGTGACTGCCAGAATATGACTCTTCTTTGTATAAAATAAGAGACATTAAGCACTGAGACCACTAACTACAAGTTAACCCAAGCTAGCTATGAGTAAGCTGTGCCACAATATGTATAGCGAACTGTCCAAATTGGTCTGATTAACGCAGATGAGAATCAGGAGATATAAATCTGCTTACAACCTTGGTACTATGATTTTAGCAATAATTTAAGTATCTCTTCACAGCACCCCACTGTGGCAGCCTAGCATGCCTTTAGGATTGAAATGGGGTTAAGCAGTAATTCTACTTGTGTTCTGTCCATCTCAGCATTACTGTCCACACAGGATCCATAATGCTGATGAAAGTTCAGAAAAATTTAATGACATTTTAATGCAAACTTACAGCAGTAAAAATAGAATCTACTTTATACTTCATCACGGGAAACATATTACTTATTTTTACATTCACTATTTCTGCAGTTGGAGTCTGAGGTAATTTTGGGGTTTGGGGTTGTCCTGTGGGGTTATTGAAGCCTAGGAGGGAGGTTTGGTGATGTGTATGTAAGTGATTTAGGTACGTAAATATAAGTCTCTGCTGTCACAGTAGATGCTTTACCCTGTTCAAAACATCACATGAGTTTGGCAGACACAGCCCACAACTTATGAGAACCCTATGTTTATGCTGAACAATATGAGAAAATTAATGTTTCAGGAAGATGAAAAACGGGAGAAATTATTATTATTAGCAGGTTTAAGATACTAAGATCCCAAACCATATTATTAAGAATCAGTTTTAGAGAGGCATTATGCAGTTACATACATATCACACGAAATAACTGAATTTCATCGCATCTGTGGGATACAGGGTATCGTCCATTTGTTATGTTAATACATTTGATATTTTCTTAGGTCTTGTTTTCTATTAAATTTCTTAATCAAGCTCCTGCACCCTCTGGGGCTGCTTCTCCTTTCTCCCTGTGATAGACATCAAAGAGTCAGGCTGTTGGACTACAGCAATGCAAATTAAAATACGTTAGCTTAGAATACTTTGGCAGTTTACGTTTTCCCAATATAATTAAGCTTGTTACTTTTCATTTGCAAAGATCTTGTCAAATCTAGCTGGTGCAGCGCTGCTGATCAAATGTGCTTCAGTGTGCCATGAGACCCTCATACAGCACATGGACAAACAGCCGTAAACTGATTTAATTAAGTTGTGGAATTGATTGTCTGTATTAGCCTAACACAAATAAGTATTAAACCACTGTGAATGTATTTAAACACAAAACTTTGCTCTGCCTGCTTGTGTATCGGACTTTGCTAAGGGGTTTTTTTCAGACTTCAGCAAAACATGGTCAGGCCTAGTTGATCCTGCTAACTGAACAATAGTCAACACTATTTTAACTGCATGCAGGTCTAACAGCCCTCATGCTACATTTTCCTCCCATAACACTCCCCATTCACTTCCATGCAGCTTTTCCTTTCACTTGCTATCACAGTTCACTCGCAGACAGTTTTTCCTTTCACTTACTAATTATTTATTGCTGTGGATGAAGGAAATCTTGTAGTTCTTTTTTGGGTAGCCAAGTAGAAATTGTGCTTGGGGTACATTACCTAAAACATTTCCATTAGTCATTCAGAAAGCAGCTTTCAGAAGCCAGTGTCCCCATCATTAATTTTTATAACAATAATATAATAATATTTTGTAATACAAACACAAATGAATTGTTAAAATGTTTTTTTCTTTTCAATGACAAGAATGAACCATCTCATTCAGACTGGGAACTGAATTTCAAACTGTCAATATAGAAACTGTAGGAAATGTAACCAAACAGAAATTATACCAACTTGTTTACTGTATTTACTCAGGATAGAAAAAAAATGCAAATATAAAATTTAGAGCACCAATAGTAAAAAATAACCTGATTTTTTTAAAAGTTACAATAATGAAAAGAGAATACAAAAAAAATGCTTAAAAATAAAAGATACATTGCACTAAAATTTATCTTAAAAACGCCTGCCTGCAAGGTGTCAAGGTCAATGAAATCTGTAGGTCTTGCAACCATATTTAGCTGAACTGAGTAAACAAAATTCTTAAGGTGTCTTTATTAGTCAGAACATTAGCTATCTGGGCTTATTATGTAGTTGTCAGGCAGAAACATGGCTTTTTATTATTTTGCATATTTTTGGGGGGGAACACTGTCGTATGGCTGTAATGAGTTTCTGTAGCCCCATGTCAAATGAAAGGTAGGCAACTGTCAGCAAGGCTGAGAAGTCATGAGGTAACTGGTAAATTGTTTTGTAAATTGGGTTTTATTTATTTTCTCCTTAATTTAAATGGTTTGGGAGATTGAGTAACCCCCATTTTAATTAATAGAAAGCAGTATTTCTTATCAAGTGAGCTTTACTAATTTCACCAAGAGGAGATGTTGTTCTAATAATTTACTAAGTATAAAGCAATAACATTCTCTCCATGAGGAGCGTGAGGTTTTTCACAGCCTGTGATCTTGCTGGAAGAAAGTATTTTTAGCATTCTGTTTACATTTTCCTCTCTTCCAATTAATTCCATTTCTTGTAGTTAATATTCTTTTGTGCTACCTTACCTGATTCCCCTTCACCATAATCTCCATCGAAACCATGGACACTGATGTCGTGGCCAACCTCTTGTGAGGGACTGTCAAATGATGTCTAAAGCAAAGGTGTATAACATCTTCCTCTTACCCCTACAAAGCTTATACATCAAGGGTCACCCTTGTTCTAATATCTCACTTAAAACCAAACCTCTCACAGGAGTCAGATTAACTGTGCTGCCAATTATCCCTGATCACAATGGACACAACCTCTTCTTTAACTGTCAGGGCTATAGCCGTCTCCTTGGCTTGAGTTGCAATACTTGAAAAACATTTCCTGTGCCCACAGGCCCAGACAAAAGTTGCCGGTGGGGGCTTCAGGGCAGCTTCTGTAAGGAGAGGCTGGGGTTGCCCCATGCTTGACACAGTCTGTTCCAGGCAGCTCCAACCAATCCTACCACAGGGAGCCAAGGTGGTGAAGCCTTAGGGAAAATGTATTTCAGAGAGGGTAAAAATGACCCTGAGGGAGAGGAGGTAGGAATAAAACATGAGTAACGACAGAGGGGACACAAGGTCAGAGGAGGAGAAGGAGTTAAATGTCACATCCACGCCACCTCCACAGAGGAGCAGATTACCAACACTTCAGCCCATGGTTAACCCCAAGCCAGAGGAATAAGAAGCAGCAGAGAGAAACCATCACGTACTGACTGTGGACCCCACCCCCAAGCACTGCTTGAGGTTGAGGAGGGAAGAGGAGTCTGGAATAAAAGAGTGAAGTTGGGCCTTAACATATGTTAAGCTTATGGAAAATGTTACTTGACATTTAATTTATAAGTGGGAGTAATAATGTAAAAGCAAAAGCCCTGGGAATATTTAGGTAGCAGTACTGCAAAAGTGTGGCAGCTTTTGTCTCCTGTTTCCGAAATAAGATTTGTCAAGTTTTAGATCAGTTCAGGTGAAATATATTCTAATTACCATTGCTTTCAAATTGAAATAAACAAATCTGCTCCTTCTAAAAACTTAAAAGTACAGTTCTTTATTTATGAAAGGAGGTAAATATGTATATGTATAAAGATGGGTGTTCTCATTATCAGACACAAAAAAAGGAAATTCTGAAAGGAGAAAACCTATATTATTTAATTGACTAGAAATAAATTATTTTCAGGAAATAGAAAAATAGTGACTAGGAAGGTCTTAAAAATTAAAAACACTAGAACATTGACCATGTAAAGAGCACACATCTAAAAATAAGAAAGTGCTGCTGAGTGTGCTGTTCAGATCTCAAGCATGAGACTGAAAGTTAAGAATTTAATCATGTTGCAGGGGGGAGAGAACAGCACTCCAGGCTCATTCACCATTCACCAGGCTCAACAGGTTGTGTGCATGTCATTAGCCTACTCTAGTGTGAAAAAGAACTTCCTTCAAAAAGCCTGTAAATATGTCCAAAATCTCTACAATCCCTATCTTAAATCCACAAGAATAACAGAAATAGTATTGCAAGTTAAACGCAGAATATCAAAAATATATACAGAACTTAAAACTTTCCTGGCTACAGTTTTCCTTGACTAATGAAGTTGCGGTGGATTTGGAGAATATTTTATGCATCAGTATTCAGTAAATTCTGTAATAAGTAGTTATTCTGCTTTTATCTTTTCAGGTCTAAATGGAGATGATTTCTTGGTGTTAGGCCTCCGTAATGGCAGAGTAGTGTACAGCTACAATCTAGGTTCTGGCACAGCAACAATCATTAGTAAACCACTTGATCTGAGACTCAATATTCATGTTATCCATCTTGGCAGATATCTCCAAAATGGCTGGCTGAAGGTAAGAAATTATCTCCTTTAGAAGGATTTAGATGGAAGTGTTCTTTTTTTTTCACATTTTATATGGAAACTCTAAAAATTAATTTTGTGTTCCCCTGTTAAGCTTGGAGGATTGTCTTTATTAGGAGTCCCTAAGTAAGATATATTCCTTTGTTGTAACAAATATGAATGTTTCATTGAAAGGTGGATGATCAGAAGAATAAAACTGTATCTTCTCCTGGAGCACTAGTTGGACTCAATGTCTTCAGCCAGTTTTATTTAGGAGGCTATCGTGAATATACACCAGAACTCCTACCAAAGGGATCCAGATTTAAGAATGGCTTTCAAGGTAAAGATTGCATACTGTTTTCAATTCCTTTTAAAACATGCATCAGATTGTTTTTGTTTGCCTATGAAATAAATATCTAAAATATCTGTCTTATAGGGAAACAAATTAGATTCTCCTCAGTTGAAATACCTGTGGCTTTTTAATTATTTTATTACCATAGCTAAGAAATACGATGCAAAGAAGTTCTGCTAAATATTTGTAATACATTCTGTTTCTGATAAAAATGACAGAAAATAGTTATAAATGAAGGAATAAAAAGGCAAAAGAAGCTCTTACCCTAAAGTTATACTACTGAGGAAAATCTCTTTGCACTTGAAAAGCCACCTCTTCCCATGAATGATTTTGAATAAATAAATAAATAAATAAAATCCCAGCTACTACAAACACCTTTTAAAATGAAGTAAACCTAGAACTCATTCAAATTCCAAATAGGTATAAATATAATCTCGTGACCAAAGTTTATGTTCACAATAAACTAGGATACATTGTAAGCCTGCCAGGGCAAAGACTTCTTTATATTCCTGCATCACAGGTGTCACAGAAAGGAAGCAATTTCTGAAGTAGTTTTTAATGTGATTGGTGTGGTTTGGTGTGATTCACACGAGCCCTCTAGGCGTCTGGGTCACAGCTCACAGCAGCACTAGGTAGTCACTGTGGGGGTCATCTTCTCTTTCAGACAGACACTTCATTACTCACAAGCCGTCAAAAGTACCAGGGAAAAAGTAAATAGAGTTTTAGAAATGTGTACATTCAGTACTGCATTAAGATAGACCATTATTTATCTGTGTATCTATTTCTATCCCTTATCTTGCTGCACTTTTAGTACCTCTGCTTGAAAATACCTGCCTTGTGTATTTTCTAGTCACATCAGTACCAAGTGCTTACAATCAGGTAAGGGGGACTAGTGAGAAATTTTTGAAAAAAATTCTTTTTGTGTTAAGGATATATCCTGGAAAAAAAGTGAAGCTAATGAAGTCACGTTTTTTATTATAATCTCTGAAGTTTTCTTAATCCATTGTCGGTGACTCTTTGGTTGTTTGTGAGCTCTGCTTCACTAAGGTGAAAGCTATATATTAAATTGAGAGTAAAAAATGGTCATTGATAGAAAGCTCTACATGTGTCCTGAGGAGTCGCTAGACAAAAGACTGCAAACAAAAATGTAGTTCATCCTCTGTGAGTGCACTGTCTTCTTGTGTCCGATTTCAGCTTGCTTGCATCAAAGATGCATCTGATTTGGGGGATCAAGCTAAGTTTAACGCACAAATCCAGAAACTTCTTTTGAGTTCCTCTTGCAAACTTGGCTGTGCCAGAAAAACTCCTCACTATTCAGAACAGTTGGCCATCTCTCTAAAAGAGGCCCAGAACTGGCAGAGCAAAGGGAATTCAGGTCAGAAAGAAGGCGCATTCATCAGCTGATCTCTCTGCAGAAGGTTGTATAGTGCTTGCTACAACAGGCTCAGACTGCTGCTCTGAGTCCTTCATCTGCATCCCTCTGACTAAGAATCAGAAGAAATAATAAAATTAAATTAAAAATAGAGTTGAATTCATAAAAAAGGCCAAAAAATCTCTTGTACCTACTGTCATGCTTTGTTTACAAGCGTTCAAGAACTGTTTCTAACCTAGATGTTTTACTGGTACAGTTAAACCAGTCACTAACACAAGTGCCAGTTTATTTTCCATGATGACCTTACCAGGCTTCAGGCACTCACTGTGCTTTCCATTGTTTACACAGAGTTCTGGGCTGCTTTTTCTTAGTGCTCCAGCAAGACTCAGGAGAACAGAACATGCTTTATCTGCTACTGATAAACAGATGAAACTTTAGTTAGGATTTACCGAGCATAAGGTGGCCTAAAACCAATACTTTTAAAAGCAAAAAAATGATATAATGAATATTTCAAATAATCATCAAATGAGATTATTTTTAAATTGCTTAAAAGAGTTTTTTTAATTACAAGTTATGTGTTAGTATAAACAGAACTATAAACTGTGTGAGATGTGGAAAAACCCTACTTAAGAAAGCTACTATCACTAATATTGTTCTAACTATAAACTACAATTAAAAGACTTATTATAAATGTAACATATTTTGTTCAAAACAAATTACAAGATTATAAAAAAAAGATTCACAATTGGACATACATTGTATCTTTCAGGTGCAAGTCTTTTTCTCATGTGATTTCGGTGAATTATGCAAAAACTCATTAAGAAATTGATTTTAAAAACAGTGTGATGATTACTTGCTGTCTGCATGTCATACCCTTTCCCTGCATTTAATATTAAGCAGAAAACTGGCATGCACTGCTGGATATCTACTATTCTTATAATTTCAAGCACTGTGAGGATTCACCACATCTCAGTTAAACTGTGTAAATCAGATTTAGAAAGGTACGAGCACTTACACGTATGTTACTGGTTTAAATGAAATGGTTTTAAAATATGGGTTTTAGTTTAAAGTTGTATATATTATCCATATAGATACAGATGACATTTTGAAAGTGTTTAAGGCTACCTTTAAATGTAGCTCTAAATCACTTGGATGTTTAGTTATATTTTCAAAAGTTACTTTGGGTTTAATCAAACAAAAGATAGAATACATGGCATAATCTTCAGCTTTGCAGTACATAAATAAGCATATGTCCCAGAAAAATTATTAAGGAGTACTGATGAATTGAATTAGACCTATAGGGCTAAACATCCTGTGCAGTCACTAGGAAGAGCAAAGACTCCAAAGGTCAATCTGCAGAAAACCCACAAGCTAAGCAGGAGCTGCCTGCAGGCAACACGTAGGGAACATATCTGCTTCACTCTGAAGCTTTGGATCCTCTATTTCTTGGGATATCAATGTATTAGCAAATTGAAAGAATAGGTGGACATAGATCTGGGCACTGGTAACCAATCATCTCTACAGATAAATTCTTACAGTGGCCCCTGACAAATATCTGGTTTGGGACAACTATAAGTTTTCCAAACAATTCTTTGGTGTATTTAGAGGTTTAACCTAATCTAGGCACTGTTTCCCCTCTGTAGTCTGCATGTAGCTATACTGCTCTGGAAAGTAATAAAAGTTTGTTAATATAACCATGACTACACCAGGTCACTCACCCACAGGACTAAGTAACAGGCCGTGGAGGTATTTATCTTACTAGTATAAATTAAATTTTGAATTATTTTCTGAGATTAAGGGCCTAAAGGAGCAGCACAGAGCTACTTTAAAATGTGGCCATGTTACACGTGACCTATGTGTGCCAGTGACTGAAGCACTCACCTAAGAAGGAGAGAATTTGGTATTACCATGAAAGGGACCTTTTCAGCCTAGGAAAATTCAAGTCCACATTCATTCTTTAGATTAGTCAGTGTTCTCTGGATTCTTACACATTTTACATTAAAGAGATTACTTGATCTCTGTTCTTTTTCTCTGGGGGTTTTTTTGGACCATTTTTATCTGATATAGATGCTTTCTAGTAAGGGCATGCACACAAAACCACAAAATTGCACCTTGTCACTCCTTAATCACTGACTTTATATTCCGTTTGTTCCTTTAATTTTTTCACCTGTCATTAAATGAAGGAAATTAGTCATCCACTCATCTACAAGAAAGTAGCCAACGTACATCTAGCTCAGGTGGATGGTATGACTATTGCTCATCCACTGAAGACACTGTGATGGAACCCATTCATGGAGGATTGACACTGTCCTGTAGTTTGATTTGATTTGACTTCCTGTTTTAAATTTAATTTATTTCTTTCTGCTTTTGAGGTTGCATTTTTGATGTTCAAGTTCGGACCAGCATGAAACAAGAGTTTAAATCACCAGGGACTCCAGAAGGTCACCCTAATTCTGGTCGCAGTGTTGGACAATGTAAAGATTCCCCGTGCAATTTAATAAAATGCAGAAATGGTGGGAAGTGTGTAGAAGGTGGCTCTACTGTTTAGTAAGTATACTTTTTTTGTAGACTACAGCACAGACTGATCTTTACACTAATAACTGTTGTAATTTAGTATCTTGACAACAAAAGTCTCCAGGAGCCTATCATCTTATAAAACCGAAAGAAAACTGAAAGGTTTGTTCTGTTACACAGAATTTTAATCTTACATTAACAAAATCAAAACTAAAATATTACAATCATGTTGGAACATTTCCTAGGGTGCTCTTTAATGAAATTTCATAGACTAGTTCTGCTCCACTGAAATTACTGGCATCTAGGCTTATTCAACATTTAGGAAAGACATTTTCTAAAAATGAAGTGAGCAGTGTAGGTAGCAGAGAACAAAAAGTGAAGACGATAGTTTTATTGTCTTAATGTCTGAACTTGGCTGATGGGGCAAAACCAGCTGACTGCTGTTTCCTAGGAATTAGTATTTTCATCTAAGAAGTGCTTTCTGGAGGAAACTGCTGACTGCACAACATCAGAAAATTCTGATTCAGTTTAAATCCTTAGGAGCTGTCTTAGCTAGTACATGTGCACCTCTTGCTCAGTGTCTCCCTGATCTGTGCCTCCAGCTGTGACTTCAGAGGATACTTTCGTGACTCTCAAATGCATCTTCCTTGGTCAATCTTCATGCCATTCTCAAGTATCACAGTATCACACAGTATCANGTGTCCTCTTGTTCTGTCACTGGTCACCTGAGAGAAGAGCCCCACTCCTGCCTCACTACAGCCTCCCTTTAGGTAGTTGTAGAGGGCAATAAGGTCTCCCCTGAGCCTCCTCTTCTCCAGGCTAAACAACCCCAGCTCCCTCAGTCACTCCTCATAGGGCTTGTGCTCCAGCCCCTTCACCGCCTTCGTTGCTCATTCACTGTGTTCATTCACTGTTGCCTTTCCAGGTGTGTTAGTGAGGGGTCTCATGTTAAAAATGTTTGATCTGCGTCAGGTCATCATATAAGCCGTTCACCTGGCTGATCTATGGTGTCAAGGAGAGCTGGCTCAGAAGATAACTGTATGGTATTTTGTGCCTTATCAGGAAGCGTAGATGGATCTTAGTGTCCAGACTGTAAGACATACAAGAAAGAAGTACATTTGCTATTCCAAATTGCTGTTGTGTGCCAACACTTCCATTATATTAAATCTTGTTTTCAAACTCTTTGTAACTCAGCTGTAAAACCTTTGCTGAGGAGCACTTTTGATTTTAAAAGCATCTGCCAATATTAATTATGCTTGCTTTGCCTCATGTACTACTGCATGTGTTCATTTATTTACACATATTTGCATAATTTTTTTAAAAAGAAAGAAGTGCTGATTTAAAACATCTGAAGGCACTGACTGAGAACACTGAAGACAGCAAGTCAGATAAGAAAAAGGCAGGCTTTGCAGTGTGGAGCCTCTGTGTGTGATTCTTCTTCAAAACGAAAAAGACCTGCCCTTCTGTGTGCTATGAAGAAAAGAGTTTGCATGCCTGTCAAGATAAAAGTTTGTTTTGTTTGTTTTCCTGAGTTGTAAAGGACCCAAAAGGATCATTGAGTCCAACTTCTATCACTGCATAGGACACTCCCAACATTCACACCGTGTGTCTGAGGGCATTGTCCAAGTGCTTCTTGAACGCTGGCAGACTCGGTGCCATGACTGCTTCCCTGGGCAGCTGTTCCAGGGTTCCACCACCCACTGGGTGAAGAAACTCTTCCTAATGTCCAATCTAAACCTCCCCTGGCACATCCTCCTGCCATTACCTCTAGTTCTATCACAGGTCACAAGACAGAAGAAATCAGCACCTGTTTCAGCTCCCTCCCCTGTGAGAAGGCAGTAAACAGCTATGAGACCCTCTCTCAGTCTCCTTCAGGCTGAACAGATCAAGTGACTTCAGCAGTTCCTCATACAACTTACCCTCTAAACACTTCACCAGCCTTGTGACCCTCCTCTGGACACTCTCCAGCAATTTGATGTCCTTTTTTACACTGCTGTGCCTAAAACTGAACACCGTACTCAAGGTGAGGCCGCACCTGTGCAGAGTAGAGTGATACACTCCCTCGACCGGCTGGCACTTCTGTGCTTGATGCACCCCAGGACACGGTTGGCCCTTCTTGGCTGCCAAGGCACACTGTCACAACAATCTACTAACCATACACGAGAGAATTATATAGTTATTGGTTTTGCTCTCTCTGAGATATATTTTCTTCTATGAGGAAACCTGTAGAAAACCAGTGCTTCTAAGTCTAGTAGGGCTGTACTAAAATTTGGAAAATTCCTTCCCTCCCCATCCCCCTTACAAGCATATTTATATTATCCCAAAGACAGGGAAGTGCTTTGAAAGATATAATTTGGGATTGCTTTCTGATTGTTGCTCTACAGTGTGTCCCAACCATTGCACTTTGCAGGGTCCTTCCAGAATTGCTAAACCCTTGATATTTGGAGAGTTTGATCTTTCTGAGGAATAAGAAAGGAGAATGGCATTCTTTTCACTTTTGGACATATTAGAGGAGATGCAAAACCAAAACTACAAGAAAAAGAAATAGATCAGAAATGTGGCTGAAGCATGCCACTCCTATCTGCACACCCACACCACCCTGAATCCTTGCTTCAGCAACTTAACCAGCTGCGCTGTTACCTGATGTCTAGAAGGATCTAGATGTCTAGATCTTTCACCACCAGAAAGATCTAGAGAACATTTGGAAAGCAAGTGGCAGGCTAGAGAGGAAGCTGGTGACATCTACATTGGAAGTTTGATACTACAGGCAAAGTTCTTTTCTGTCATTATAGTTTCATAATCTGCATTCCAGATTTCTTTAGGGACTGTTATAAAATTGGGGTAGGATTAATTTGAGGTTTATGGATTTTGTTTGTTTGTTTGTTTTTAATTTGTAGTGACCTACAAAATTAAATTATGTTCCTCTGCTCATATTTCAGGACAGCTAGGTCTTCACAGACTATGTATATATGCATGAATCTACCAATAAAGGCCACTCTTTTCTCTCACAAAAAACAGTGTGGATGCAGCATGCATACCACTTCTGTCAGTGCATAGTAGCTGTCAATAGAGTTTCACATCTTTTCAGAGGGAATTTCTTCCTTTTTTCAAATCATCTGTGTTCCTTTGAAGAGTGGAGTCCTTGAGGGAACTGAATTTGTGTTCAAATATTTTTTCTCCTGAAGTGAGATTTCTCCTGAAGTGAGATTTCTCCCGAGGTTTTTGTTGCTGTTTTGAGCTATTTTTATGTCTTGCTTTCACCACCCTGCCAGAAAGTTTGCAGTGCTGTGGATTCAGTTGCTATAGGGATAATGCTTTGATTTAAATAGAAGCAGTAATATACCTCATTAAACCTTAGGTTCTGGCCAGCAGCAGAGCACAACTACTATCTGTTAAGAAAATAAAGAGGAAATAAAATGAAGACATTTATTTTCAAGGGACAATAATCCTCCATTATTTTATTTATGGTACAGAATCATCTACAATAAAAAATCACATATAACAAGATTGTCTATGATGTGTTGTGGCTATTGCTTGTTGCTGGAATAAGAGAAAAAATGTATTTTGTGTGCACTTTGAACAACACACCCTACATAATGTGCAGGATTCAGCTTGCTAAATCTAAGCATGTAGTGTCACTTTAGACACCTCTGGGTAGACCATTTGGCCTTTAGGGGCTGCTTCAGAAGAGTTTAGGACTTGCATAAGCCTCTTGGATTTCTTAGTACTATATAGCTTAAAAATAACACTAGCCACTTAGGCTTAGGAAATTCAATCATACTTCTATGTGGTAGAGAGATGCCCTATAAAATGAGCTGTTGTATTTTCATTAAAATTTTCAGTGTGAGGATGGAACAAATCTTTAATGCAAGGACATACTTTTATAGTTTGTAAAGGAAACTATTTAATTGTCGTGATCAATATAAGTTTCTATGTTTGGGGTGGTTTGCTATTTAAAAATTGTAATTGAATCTGGCTTTTTTAATAAGACATATTTGCAGCATTCCAGTGTTTAAATATAGTTAATTTCCTTCCAAATGTAATATTTTCAGACTCAATTTTTACCTTCTAGCTGGAAGACAGACTGGTTTTCATTAATGCTCTAATTTTCTACTGCCTCAATTTTCTACTTTTATTTAGAGACCTCCTCTATTATTCATAATCTTTCATTTCCAATACAATACAAATTTAAGAACTATATCCACAAATCTGCAGCAGTTTGGATCATCTGATGTGACCGATACAGACCATTATGAAATTGACATGTCTTGCAGTACCTGAGATACCCATACGATGATTATAAATGTGACAATTCTATCTGGAATAGTAGTTGGAGGCCAGATGAGATACCCCAGGGTGTTTCAGATAGCACTAAACATCTGCCTGGTCTCAGTTGGCCTAAGTAATTAGGTGAATTAATTGAGCCTCTGATCTCCATTGAGTATATGCCCATCTTCCATGCAGATGTCTGAATATGCAAGGCTGAATCTCTCCTTTACTACTATAAGATTATTAGATTTAACACCGCATTTGCATGACTATAGGAAGTTGCAGGTTTCTTACATCATGTATGATATTTTAAACATGATATTTTTTATGTTTAATGTAAGAACATTCATCATTTAGTTTAGGAAATCAAATTTAGAATAAGCAAATCAAATTTAGAATAAGCAAACTTTGCAATTCCTTCACAAAAATACCTTAGAACCTTTAGTTATTTCTCTATGAGGTTCAAGAAACGCTTCAGATTTGATTAGGAATTGTGTAGTAACATACAAACCTATTGATTACATACTTTATAAAATGAAATTACTTCTTATGTTTTAATAAAAAAATTTCCTGAGTTTTTATATAATAAATTTCAGGGTTTGCTTCATAATCAACAGTGACATAACTTGTCCTTATTTATGTAGAAACTGTGTTACTTGTTTGAAAGCTCAGTTTGGCTTTGCTAAGGGACTTTGAGCCTGAAAAGCCATTCTGTGAATGCTACATGACACTGATAAGGTTTTGACAAGAAATGAACCAGAAAAAGAAATATATATTAAATTAAACCATACTTTAACTTTCTCAGTGCAAGATCACTGACCTTAAAGAGGTATCTGAAATTTCCAGAACTGGACACGGTCTTTTGTGTTTTTTCTCTAGGAGCTGTGAATTTGAAATTTCTTGCTTCTCGAACTGGCTGACTTTGCCATATCTGTGCTGTGAAGTGCACATCTTTTAAGAATCCTTTGCAAACTAGAGGATTCAAGATTATCCAGTTTCCTCCCAGGCATATTATCAAAGTTATACATGAAAGCCTTTCTAACATTTTTCCACCTAAAAACATGCTACACAAAAAAAAAGAAAGAGACATTTTGGCAGTTGATTTTGAGAAACTCAAAAGCTGGAGTATAGAAGAATTGATTTAACCCATGTTCTTCAGAAATCCTGAAGACAGGAAAGTATCTTGCAGTGAGATTTAGCTCCCGAGACACATAAATTTAGAATGTCTCCAGGAGAGCTAAATGTGTAAGATTCTATCACAGTCGTTGGCAGTCCAAGCCCTTCCAGTTGTCTAAACATTGTCATTCTAATGCCACACAACTGGGAATACCTTTCCCGTTCTACACAGGGCATCCAGAAGGGCACAGGTCTTCTGCAGTTCTTTTGACTTATCTGCTAGTTTCACACAGATCTCCTGGATACAACGTGGCATGCCAGGTGGCACTGAATGCCTGTGTTTGGACAGTTAAATGCAGCACCTCATCCTTAGGGCCACTCGTGTATTTGTTTGTGGGATGGATAGTTTCCCAGTTGCCCTGATTGTTTCAGCTGGGTTGCCATTGATTAGCACATGAGTTCAGACATGTGCTTGAGGATCCTACTGCCTAAACTTAAGCATCCAATGGTCTCTGTCAGAATTGTGTCTCCCTGGTCTCAAGCTGCCCTTCTTGTATACATTTAAGAAGGCAACTCGAGGCCATCTGGGCACCTAACATAAAATTAGGTGCCTTATCTCAGGATGAAACTCACCTCTTGTATCTAAAGAAATTGAAAGAGTCTCTGGATGATGCTCATACAACTTAGTTTTAGGTAGTTCTGCTAGAAGCAGGGAGTCAGACTCAACGATTCTTGCAGGTCCTTTCCAGCTTGAGATAACCTATCATTCAAAATGGTTTCTCCTGCTGGTTTCTCCTGGTTTAGGAAAACACCAACCAACCACAAGAAAATATAGAGAAAAATAGACCAGCATGGCAGGCCCCATGATGGAAAGGATTTGAAATGCTGCCTCTTCCTTTATTTCTCTAAAATTTAGGAAATTTTGGATCTAAACTTCTCAAGCCCAGTCCAACTTGCTTAGGAGTGCTGAATGGAAGACCTTGCATTAAATCATAGACTTTTGCCAGAGTACCCCACAAGGAACATTTTCAGCTCTATGCAAATGTTTTTCAGTTCACTTAAAATCCCAACTTTTATTAGGTCCTGAAAAACAAGAATTAAGAGAAATTTAGACATATGCAGTCCCAAGCAAGGGAAAGGGGAAGGAGCTTTGTGTGTGCTGCCCAGCTGCAGTACCTTTAGCTCCAAATGTTCTGCTTCACAGCACAAGTAATGGCCGATTCTGTTTGCCACTCAGGGAGTCAAATTACTTCCCCTTCTCAGTAGCTTTCATACATCAAAGCATAACATTTATAGCTGAGGCAGAAAGCATTCTGATGTTGAAGTTGATAAATTGAGGTGCTTTTGCTTTTGCGGGGTACTGTCCTCTTTTCCGCTTCATTTCAAATAGCTGTTTATCAGTCTGAAGAGCTTGTTGGCTGTGCTTTGTTTACATGTTGTTCTCTGAACTGGAGGTTTGGTGAAACAACAGTTTCACAGACTCTTCATCATGTTTTGCCCAGAAACAGTGTGGTGATTAATGGAGAAAGTGAAGCTCAGTGAGTTTGAAGAAAAAAAATCAAGATTTTGCTCATATGCAAAAAGGCATGGGCTCAGAATCAATCAAAATATATGAGGTTTCATTCTTAGCCTTGAGTGAGAAAACTTCCAGGGAAAAATAAATAAGTTCTTTTATTTGGAGGAACATTTTTTTTATCATAAAATGTCACTAAATTCTAAAATACAAACAAGTCTAACATATTTCATGCTAGCTATTTTTAATTTTTTTATTTTTCATGAAAAGGCTATCTTAACATCAAAGTGTATTCTATATTTAACAATTTTTATATAATTCATACTAATTTTAAATTTAAAGACTAGTGTGATTTTTTTTTCTTATATTCTCCTGGTCTGAATGAATGAAAGGCATAAAGAGTATTAGACACTAAAATAATCAAAGCCTTTTTGAGTTATTTGTAGAACAAAACATGAAAAATCCACTAATTATGTTTGGCGTTTTGGATTTGTTTGGCATTTTTTCTTGCAATAACATAAATATTTCAAAAAGTTAAATGAGAGACTTTGTTACAACACCTTTCTGTTAATTATTTTGGATCAGATTACTAAATACAGGTATTCCAACTTGAAAATCTTGATTACATTGCTAAGGACATGTTAATTTCCTTTGGTAATAATGTTGCATTCTTCCCTTTCACTCACCCACCATAGCTGTGACTGTCTCACCGGATGGAAAGGTGCATTTTGTACAGAAACAGTGTCAGTATGTGAACCAGAGCATGATCCTCCACATCGGTGTAAGCAAGGCAGTACCTGTGTGCCACTGCCTAATGGCTATACGTGTCACTGTCCTCTTGGAACAACGGGGACCTACTGTGAACAAGGTATGTCAAATGAATACACTGCACATACAGTTACGCAATAATGCCCAGGCAGAAGAATGCAGTATTTTGTAATACACCAATGAAATGTGACATACAGACAAAAAGTACAAAATAGATTTAAGAAAGTGACATTCCCTTCTGGTAGAAAAATCAAGTAATTTAAAGTTATGACTGTTTTCTGACTCTGCTTATTTTCAACGCCATTTGTTCTTTCATTTTTTTCAAATAATTCAACTGATTTCACTGGCAGCACAGCAATGTCAGATACCTAAGGGACAGGAAGCACTGCAGATCAGCACTATAGTGATAAGTTCAGTTCCCAAGCTCACCGTAATATCGGGAGAAATGCACTTAAGAGCACAGTAGTACACTTCTGAGTTCACTTCAGGAGTAGGAAGCCTCTGAGACATTATCCGGTTTCTACTGACACTAATGGAGAAGTTCCTGTTGACTTCACCTGCTATTTGGCAGGGATGCACTGAGGTTGATAAAAGATGCAAACATCATTGTAATAATCTTCAAGTGCCTGTGCTCCCTGGCTTTCTTTTAATATGTCACCCTCAAAATATGTACTCAATTTGCTGGCTTTGCATTTCTTACAGCCATGTATGGGAATCCTTTATCTATCTGTTTTTTTCTCTGAGAGACTACAGAAATGAATATTGAACAATGTGACAAGCAGATGGTACAAGCTCAGGGACTCTTCCCGTGAGTGTCTGATGCATCTCTGTGTGCAAGACATGTAGTATAATCTGTACTCTTTACTCTGCAGCTCTTAGATTCAAGTTAATACTGTACAAGCTTGTGTTTTTCCTTTGAGAAGCTCTCTTTGTGCCCTTCGGAGAACTCCACTTATTGTTTCAATAGCTTCCTTTCCAAACTGCCTGCCAAGATCCAGCCTCCCTCATTGTGCCTGCAGAGCAAGTTTCAAGCACAAAACTGTCAAGCTGAACTGCATTTAACCTGATTTGCAGTTCTCACCCCATAGGCAGATACAGTTTTAAAATTCCATTACAGAAAGCAATTGCAATTGGTAGTCTCAAATCAAAGAGGATATAGCTTCTGGAAATTGAAACCACACCACCATTGTTAAATTCTTTATTCCAAGTAAGAATGTACTTTCTCTGTTGCCTCTGCTGCAACAACTTTTCAGGGCTCTTTATATGAACTTTTCAACTTTGAATTCTCATTTTGAGGGAGGTTTTAGAAAGTAATGCCATCTGGATTCAGAACACTGATCACCAGGATATGTGCTAGACATAAAACAGGTAATTAATCAGGTAAACACTCCTGTGTTCTGGTTTCAGAATAGATTTGGATCTTCTTGTGATAGCCACTATTACCAGTAGAAATAGCTTGTATCTGAGCAACACCAAATTGTATTTCTTGTAGACTGCCATCCTTTTAGTAATTCCTCCACCTGGCAAACGCATTAGAGGGTTCCTCTCTGTTTTATTTAAAAGCTTTCATTTTATGACCAGGGACTAGGAGTCCTGACCAAACTCTTTGCCCTGCATTTCACCTTTCTCTGGCAGAATAATGAATTACCATGAGATTTTTCAAAACACAGTTTGCACTTTTAGTGGATGGCAAATTGCTAAAAAAGAGCTGCTTATCAAGATTGAATATCTCATCTCGGGATTGATGGTAGTTATTGGAGTCAAAAGAAAAAGAGACAGAGAGCAATGAACAGCCCAAGGGACCAGGAGAGAACAAAGACAAATTAAGTGATGAAAACTAATGAATGTGCAAGGATGGAGGAAAGAAGCGTAAGAAAAAAGACAGAAGAGATTTATGAGGCATAAAAGCAGAGGAGAATAACAAAGAGTAAGGAACAAATAGGCCTTCACCAAATGTTAGCAACGAGTAAATACAGTACAACAGTACAGATTGCACAAGAACAAGTCAGGTGAGGTGGTTAAATGGGGCAGTAGGGGCAGAAGTACAGTAATAAGGAGGAGTTGTCTGATCGCAAATGCTGAAGGTACTTAAACTGACAATAATCAAACACTAACAGTAACTTGCCTAGCAAACCCTAAAAATGTTTGTGTCTTTTTGTGAACTATGTACATGAGCAATAAAAGAATATGTGCAGATAAGGATATTACCGTTCTTAAAGAGTAATTGGAAATGTCCTGCTCAGAGCATTGCGAGGACGCAACGACTGTCATCACAGAGATATGATACATTATAGTTAAGCTTTACAAGTCAGAACTGCATTAGTAGTGTTCAATAGTTAGAAAACTAAGTTAGAACAAGAATAAACCCAGGGAGAGCAAGATCAGTTGAAGAATATTGTCCAGATAATTCACATGGCCTGAAATTCACAGTGAGTTGGAAGAGAGGACAGGGCTGAAAATTAGGTCTGAATGGGTCCAAGGAACAAAGCCTTGTCAGGGGAGGTAAAGTGATACATTGATACAAGTGTGTTAGGTTTCTAAAAGTAACACTGATGTAAACAAACAAACAAAAAAAGGATGAATTTATACTGCCAGAAATAAAAGTGGTTGTAAGGAAATGAGAAGGAAATGAAAAATTTGTGCAAGAGTCTTGTTTTACTTAGTGTTAACACTGTCAGCCATACTCAGACCTCTTCTAAGACATGACTCACTTCTGTTTAAGACACACAAAGCAACAGATAATTCTATTCCACTGGTTTGAAAAGGTCACAACTGTAACAGAAACACAGAAAAATGAGTCCAAATCCTGAACGGCATAAATGGTAATCAAACATTGCTAAGACCTGGTACAGTGTTAATTCTCAGTTAGCACTTCCTTAACCACAAGGATTAGGAATACAGGGAAAGTAGTTTATCTAGGGTTTTTTTTTAAAGTGATTAAATTTTCTAGGACATCAAAGTATGATGTTAACAAATTCTTTTGTTCCGTTGACTTAAAGTTTGCAACTGAAGTACGAGACAACTCTAAATTATCTTCTGATTAAGAAGTGAAGTGTCAGCTCAGACCAGCCTGTAATTTATTTTAGCTATTTATTAACACACAATGTTCAAAACTAGCAAGAAGCTTCAACTCCCACTACTTTGTCTTGAAGAGTCTAACTGCATGGCTTTGAACACTAAATTTCAATTTATTCCATTTGGCCCAATGAATTCCTTTTTAATTCTCAGGACCTGGTTATTTTGGTTCTCTCGCAAAGTATGCAGTAGACCTATTGGCTTCAGTGTGTTTACTACTGTGAGACAAAGATCAAGTGTTAAGGATGACTCTTCCTGGGGAAGAAGCAACAGTCTAAAACCCTTTTGCTGCAGATAGTTTGATTTATAGGACATTATTATTATATACGTGAGCATAATATCTTTTTAAAAACTAGTAATTACTAAGAGATATTAACATTAAAAATACGGACATGTTATCCATAATAGCTGACTGCAATCATATTCTAACCTCTACTGAATTGTATATCAGCAGCTTATTCCACTTAACAGTGTCCCTGTGTGAGATCAGTAATCCTGTCTTTAGTAGCTGCCAATAATGCAGATTTAGAGAAAAGGTTAATCCAGCAACTGTGTATGACAACTCCTTGAAGTAGTCTTTTAGCATCCAACCACTTGTGACCTATCTTTTCCTTTCTCTTTTTCTTGCAATTTGTTTTAAAGGCTTAAGTTAAGTCTCTCATCTTGACACAAACGGTGTCACTTACGGCAGTGTGAAAACTGGAGTAAAACCAAATGTGGAGTCAATGGAGTTCCTCTGGTAGTCTGTCACACATTGAGAAACATTTCCACGTATGCTACAATGCCTCTAGCTACTAAGCATAGGAAATTTATGTCCTAGATAATTTACTCGATTTTGCAGAGGAGTGGAGAAGACATATCCTTTCAGATCCGTTAACTGTAAAATTTCACAGACCTGGTGATATCATTTAAGAGGACAGACTGTACTATTTGAAAGATTCTGTAGATGGCAGTATTGGAGAAGAAGTGCAAGTGGCTAAAAGAAGGATGGTTTTCGTCACAATATATCTATAAATTTTAAATTATTCAGCAGTTTTCTTTTTAGCAGGATTAGTTTGTGCTATATACTTTCATAAAATCTATTAAAATAATTTTTGTTGACTTCAAGGCATCATGATGGAATGCTACTGCTCTTCTCACAAAGAAACAAGCTAATAGTTTCCTTCAACTATATATTAGTCTCTGAATTCCATAGCTACAAATAATGCCTGACAATGTACAGCTCCTGAAGAAAAAAAAGCAAATGCAACTAGGTTTTCATTGTTCTGTTCTCAATTTAATGAAATACTTCTAAAGCAATAAAACAATTTCCTTGATGAACAAATGGCAAAAAAAATTTCCTCTGGCCATGTTTTTCAGCTGAAGTCACCTTTCTAGATATTTTGCTGCCAAATTTGAATATTATGATACAAAAATACAGCAAGATTTTGAAAATACCTGATAACCTGACAGAAAAGGAAAATGCAACAACAGTTTTGTAACTATTTAATCCATGTTCATAGTTAGGATGGATGAGTAAATGAGAAATAGAAAAAAGTGATGTTTGGAATAATTTTGTGCCTTTCATTTTCTACATAGTCTAGAATGTTATTTGACATATTTTGATTGCTATTGTAAGACAAATTAATTCATAGTATTATTTAGCTGAAGAATTTTACGTGACCAGACACCTTACATACAAAACACTCAAGCACACATACTTGTATGTGCACATGTTGCTTTTATCTGAAATGCAGTTAGACTTTGTGGCTTAATGCACAAACTATTTCATAGTTAGTACTTGCAAACTTCTTTTTCTATGTTTAACAATTTAAAGGACAACTGCAGGTACTTATTAGCTTGTTGGTTTAAGTCACAGTGGCTATTGTATTTGGAACTGCTTTTAAAGGCAAGGCGCTTAGATCAATGTCTAGTCCATAGAGTCAGTGAAGCTATTTAGCTGATAAGAGGTTTTTCTAAATGCAGGTGCTTAGTGATGTTTGAGATGCCTTGGCATTCAAATTTGTATGCAAAAGCACCCAGACAGAGTTCATAGATATGACTCGGGGTCTATTGGACACCTGTGCTTTTCTGGAATGGCATGTGAAGGTAAGGCAATAGAGGCTGTGAAAAAACAACAGTAGATACCTACATTTAGGAAGGTCAATGGAGTCTTGGAGGAGGCTATTTCAGGATAAGATGAATCTCTAGATCTGTTAACTGTGTTTCTTACTGATGCTATTCAGTTGCCTGAAAACAGAACCAAGTTACAAGCTGCTATATATATATCTCACAGCTTCCAGCTGCCAACCATAGCAGCTTCTCTGTTTGCTACCAGTCAGGCCCATGTGGATGTGCAGAATATACTATAGCATCTCAGTGGCAAGTGACAAGTACGTTGAAGCAACTGAATCCTATCTCACCTCACAGTAGACCATAATGGGTATTTTCACACCTATAAATTATATGTGTAGACAGCTAAATTTAAGTGTCTAATGCTGAAATTAATGCCTCAAATTATATAGTAACCTATTTCTCTGACTTACTGACTGTCATAAATACTATGCAGAACACGCTTTCTTACATTCCAATCCTCCTAAAAGCACGCTTGCGCTGTTGTCAGACTAAATCCTGTCCAAGATGCAGAGTGAAGATCTCAATTTAAAAATAGATGAACAGAGTTTCAGATACTTAATTCTTTACTGATTGTTTTATGAGGCTGCACTGAGGTACCCGCAGTCCCGCCCAGTGCCCTTGCCTTCAGGCAACTGAAGGTTCCAATATAAGGAAATCTCAGATTGGATGTTTCTTCTTAAAAGCATCTTTAGAGCACCTCAGTATCTACAATAAGCTTGCTACCAAAGCCAGGTTCAGACTAAACATCTGCAGATTTTGTTTGTATCACATTTTTCTAATTGGGTATTGATTAAGTGTTCAATTTCACTATCGATAGAAAATATCCTTAACCTGAATATAACATCCATATACTTAGATGCCAGAAAATCAGGTTCAGATTACAGGACCACTTGATTTCCTGATATTGACATTTCCAAATACGATCTGCTCTTTTACTTATTCTTAGGCACGCATCTCTTAGTATGTATTGTGTTGAGAGACCAAGTCACGCGTTTTTGGTTTTGGCTGGTAAGAGCTATTTTAGGCTTTGGAAAATCAGAGATCTCTTTAGGGATTTAGCTGTGTGCTCCTAGATGTTACTTCTTAGCTAATTAGCTCTCTTAATAGACAACAGGAGAGATTACAGTTCCACTGCAATAAAACCAAGCAGAAATGTAGACTTCACTTACAAAATGGTAATCTTTAGTTCCAGTATTGATCAGAATAATGAAGAATTGAAACCACTAAAAATTTCTGACTGGAGCTCAAAGCTTTTAGACCAGCGTTTATTGCTAATGAACTGTTCTACTGTAAGTTCCAAGACCCTGAGCTCATCCTGCCACCACTTCCTGAGGTCTCTGCCAGCACTTCCTGCTTGGTCTCAGAGCCATCCTAGAGGTGGGGCTTGTGTCTGATCTTGAAGACATCTCTGCTGAAAAGTGCCAACCGGAGTTTCCTCCTGTGTTGCTCAGCTTTTAAACAGAGGCTCCTGCCCCCCCTACAGTGCAGCAGCACCACATCCATGCCTTGCCTGGCCGTGTGGATCTGGACCTGGTCTCTGACCCGCAGACTGATTTGCAGGTTTGACCTTAACACCGGTCTCATCACTCTGGACCTGTCTGGTGATCTGGCCTCTGGAGCTGACCTGGCTTCTGCCTCTGAGTGTTTCCTACCCACCTCATTCTGGGCAGGGACCAGCCACGTTATATCACTCCTGGCCCCTGGCTTCCAGCTCCCAGCTGGAATCTACACTGCTCCCTTACTGGCAGTAAGCCTGGCTCCTAGCATTATGAAAATGAAACAAATACTGAGACAAAATTATGGCTTGCAATGAGGACAGTGGATAAGTGACAGGGTTCCATGAAAAGTCTTGTTCGATTATTCAGTTGCAAAATAGAGTTGAGAATAGAAAAGTAAACTGATATAACTAGTTAGTATCACAAACTGACCCATCCATTTAAACCAATATTTGCCAATTTAATCATAGGATTACCATAGAAAGCTGTCAGAGATCTTATCAAACTCGGAGCAAATAACCTTCAGTGTCTCACCTTGGCACTGAGACATCTCCTCACAGAAAGCTATCAGGCTTTCACACAATTTGACCTCATCATCATCTTGTTCTTTATGTGCTTGGATATTGTGTCAAGGAGATTTTGCTCCATGACAGTTTCCAAGTGACATGAGGCTGACTGGTCTGTAGGTCCCTGCATCATCCTTCTTGCTTATGTTGGAGGGGGACGTGACTGCTTGCCTTACTTCAGTTGTCAGGAACTTCCTGTGATTGCCATAACGTTTAAGAGCTTATTGATAGCGAGAAGCCTCACGGTGATATTGGCCGTGTCCCTCAGCACTTGGGGATGCATCCTGGCTGGTGCTCTGCTCATGTGTATGCCTGATTGGCTAATGTGCCGCCAAATTCTTCATCTGCCATCGATAATATTTCACTTACCCATGTTCACCAGCTAGGCTCAGGAGTTCGGGAGGTTTGATCAGGTTTTGCCAAGTGAAAAATGAGCCAAACAAGGCTTTGATTATTTTGGCTTTTTCCAGGTCCTTTGTCACTAAATCCCCACTCCTTTGAGGCGTGCCCTTACGTTTTCCTTAGCCTTCTTATTGGAAGCCATTCTTGTTTCCCGTCACCTCCCTTGCCAGTTTCAACCCCTGGTGAGTTCTGACCCCTACCTCCATCCCTGTTCCACTCTGTCGCTGGTTCTGTTTTCCTGCTGGGTAGTCCATCCCTGTTTTTACAGCCTCTGAGCTCAGTTTTTTTCTTGTTGCCCATTTTACTTTTCCACTGCAAGCTTCCTGGACATGCTGAATAGCAAAACAGGTTTGCTGAAAGTTGAGGTAACAAGCTGCTTGAAGAAACTATCAAAATGTAATGCCATCAAAACGTAGACTGGGGTGTGTACAAGCACTTTGGCTTCAGTGGTGGGAACTGAGCTGCAAGATTAACCTAGAAGCTTTGTTTATAACAACAGTTGAACAGGATACGTGAGCATTACAGGGCTGGTCAAATGAGGATGGCAGGAGGAACCTGAAAGTTATGAATGCATAGTAGCAGGAAAGAAAAGTACATTTCAGCAATAGTACTTGCAAGTACTAGCTGTAACTGCTCTAAAGGGATTTAGAGTTTCTTTTGATATCATTTAGAAACATATAGCTTCATCAGATACTAGTACTCAGCTTAGAAAAAGGAGTCATTAATCAGATACAGAACAGAAATGCTGGCTTAAATGCCTGTTGTGCTTACAGTGCACCACACAGTGCTAAATGCCCTAGTGAGTAATGTAGCAGTTAGAGGCAACAAGTCCTACAAATTTAGCTTAGAGGACTGGCAGAGGCATCCATTCATCTCATTTGTTTTAGTAAAGAGTTTCTCTGGAGTAAGCATATGTAACATATGAACTGCTTGTGCAAGTTTAGCTGACCTTCTTATTTTCTCATCTTAGGTGGAAAAAAAGTTTTTTTCCAAGAAAACAATAGTAAAGTACCTCAGCATTTGACATGATATGTCAGTTTTACATATGCCTGCCATAAAAGCAAATTGAAAAGCTTAAATTATCTCATTCTTCATCTTAAAGGTTTGCCTGTCTATGGATGCAATTTTGCAAAAATGAAATTGTATACTGATCATCTCTATGCACTGCAGTAGGGTTAAAGCATTCTGTTCTGAGATATGGATGCACATTTCCATGTATCTGTCAAGTCAGATTCTTTCCATGCATATAATCAGTACTTAAAGGATCTACAGGTAACTTATAAAAAATCAGAAGTCATTCTAGTACTTCCAGTAGTTAGCCCTGCTGTATTGTGGCAAAATACATTGCTTTCAGACATTTGTTAAGATATATTTATTGGGAATAAAATAACTTTTTCAGCAAAATAGGAATAAAATATTTGGAAGTTATAGAATTAAGTATATTAAATAGAGTATTTTATTTGATATCTATAAATCAGGATAATATCTCCTTTCTAAAGCATTCTGACATCTGCCACTGACGATGTGGGTGTTATTTTGTAATACTCTTGTTTGTGGTGTAAAGTCATGGATTTAATTCACTCTCTTTTTTTCATCCTTGTTCTCTCTCTCTGCTCCAAGGCTTTTTATCATAGCCATCTTCCTTTCACACACCTTCCAATGATAAGCAATGTAGCATTTCAATCCTGCTGCAGCTGAGCATTTTAACTACATTGACAAAGTGAAACTGAATCTGACATGAAGACTTTCAGATTCCCTATTGTTCACTTCACCTGGTATAACCTTTTAAGCAGCAGAGTATTTTGATATAAGATTGACAGCTGTGGCACAGTTCCTCCATATGTAAGTCTCGTGCAAAGATTTGGTAGGGGAATACTGACTTCCAAATGATGTATAAAGCAAAAATTTCTATGTACAAAATGAATTATTATTTCTGATTGGTACTTAAATATAAAGACATCAGTATAGGGATCACATCTTTAACTACTAATGGAGAATATTGTGTCTTCCTTAGCCTAAAAAATACAAGCGCCTAAAAATTCATACCAAAAATATTAAATATTAGTTTATCTTTCATACCTGATAGTGTTTATAAGCTTTAGTGATATAAATTACATCACCTAAACTGTTTAGCAAGTTTTATTACTATTTATCTTCCAGAGTAATTGTTGCTGTTATAATATTTTTATTTCTGCCAGCTTTTATGTATATATGCCATAAAGTTCACATTTCTGACATTATGTAATATATTATGACAGACACTGCCTAGCCTTGATATCATAACAGCTATTATGATGCTTAAAATGGGAGCGAATTGTTAATGTAAGACATTTGCATGAGAACACATACATAGACTGAATAACAGCTCATCAAAAGCCTGATTCGCATCATTCAAGCATTTCATAAATCCATTATAACTGATATTCCAGAGATTAAAACTTACTTTTAGACTTACTAAGAATTTGTGAAG
The DNA here is from genome assembly GCA_013389885.1 of Geococcyx californianus. Taxonomy (NCBI): domain Eukaryota; kingdom Metazoa; phylum Chordata; class Aves; order Cuculiformes; family Neomorphidae; genus Geococcyx; species Geococcyx californianus. Next base: position 39,936 of record VWPV01010474.1, read on the forward strand.
TTAAATCAGTGAACCTTCCTCAGAAGTATTAACTGTAATCTAGTGGGGGAAATGAACAAAAAGGCCAGCTGTATTGTGTATGCCATTCAAGAGGCATCCTCAAATCTTTATGCTGATAACAGATGACAGATCTGGATCCTGTGTAATGGTGCATCTGTTCGCTGGACACAGTCCATGAAGAACACCTTGAATCCTGTTCTGAGAGTGGTGGTGTGACAAATAGACAAATTACAAAGTCTTGCAGCACACTGACTCTATGCCAATCTGATAACTAAGGCCCATCTATGATAGGCGATACAAGGTGCAACTGAATGGCAAGTGCATTCATGAGCAGATGCTACGCAGAAATCTCAAGTGTGGAAACATAAGATTGCCTAGGAGTGCACTACAAGAACATCTTGAAAGTATATTTGACAGAAAGCAAGTTACTATAAAACTTTGAAACTGGGAGCAGCAAACTGAAGAAAGATGTTGGCCTCTTGGAAGAGAAAGAACAAGCTTCAGCAGAAATCTGTGAAAAATGAGGGGAGTGGGCACTTACAGTTCAGGCATTTACTACTGCTATTAACTAATTAGTAAAAATTACTTATTGCACACAGGTCTAAATGTACCCTGCACATCTAAATAGCTTCACTTATTCCAGTGAACTCACAAAGACAGCAAATTAACAACCACACAATAATGAATTGACTAATAACTAACTAACCAACCTACTAATTACATCTCAACTATGTAATGTCACGATAGTAGGAAAAATTAGAAACAATTTCATGTGACATAAACAACATAGAAAATATAATCATTTATCAGTTGGCTGAAGGAAGTTTAACCAATCCAGCTTCCTAGGAGTATATGAACTCAGAACTGAGAGGAGAGGTAAGACAGAATGATGAAGTTGTGTATAGCTCAAAAGTGTATGTAGTATCTTCACTGTAACTGTGTAAAAGTGCTCCATTTTAGGCTAAGATAGGACAATTTAAATAATCAAGCATCTCAGTACGTTTATCCTAAAGAAAATTGCAGCTGTGATTAATAAAAACTTTCCACTTAAAATGTACATTCTTACAACACAAAGAGGGTTATTAATAAATCCTCCACTAAGGTTTTCATCTGTATATTGAAGAAATAAATATTTATGCTGAGTCCTGCAAAGTATTTTGCATATGACTTTTTTAAACCATGTAAAATTTACACTTATATTATTTGAAAATGAACACCAGTAACATCACATTTATTTTGCATTACAACTACGGGCTTGATTGTTAATGAAAATAAGAAACACGGAAGATAAAATAGCACAGATTGTCTACTCTCCATTATTCTGTATCTAGGTTATTTTTTATTCTTCAGAAAGAGAAGAATTGGAAATACAGCATTTACGAAATGTGCAAAAGAACTGTAGATAACCTGTGTCTTAATAATGCAGTCTTCTCAAAATATCTTTCAGAAGACATTTCCTCTTGTATTTTTCAGATATTTCCATCAGTGATCCATCTTTCAGAAGTAATGAATCATCATGGATGTCATTTGCACCTTTTTATATCCGGCATAAGACCCATATCAAACTACAGTTTCAGCCTGTCTCTCCAGACGGTATCCTGTTTTACACTGCACAGCGTTTGGGTACTCAGTCAGGTAAGGATATTCCAGTTTGCTGGTACATACACCCAGGTACTTTTTGGAAAAAAAAAAGGCAGTATATAGAAGTGACTTAGACACTCCGACAGTGTCTGTAACTCCTTGTCCACAGTGACTGGGTTTTGCACTATGAATAACCAAGTTCATAAAAAGAACTCATGCATAAAAAAAATTTGGATTTGTCCAAAGCCGGCAAGTATTTAGTGAAGTGGTTTGGGAGACCATTTTCCTCTGAATATTAACTTTAGCCAGCTTTTCAACAGACATTTATTGATACTGCTCCCACGGTTTCAGTGCAGCTACACTAGGATTCAGTCTGGAGATTTGGCCCTGTGTTTAAAAATGACCAAAACCAAAAGTAAAAGAAAAAATTACCAGACAAGTTAAATGAAAGTGAACAGCCTAAGAGACAGCTAATGAGGTTCATCAGAAGTTTAACTTTTTATTATTTAATTTTGAAAAGTTGCTGTTGCAGCATGCATTTGCCAGGCATGCAGAGTGAAAAACAAATCTAAATAAAATATTCCTACTGTTTTTAAAAGCATTTTAAACTTTACTGAGTTAACATTCATAAAACTTCATGGCAAGGAAACATAAAGCACCAATCAGTAAAAATATATTTCAAAATTTAGTCTTCAAGATGTCATTTTTTTAAATTACTTTATTAACACACTTCATTTATATATTGCATTTATGTAGTGTCTTGCATATTTTTAAATGGAAATATTACATACAACTCAGAAAATTATCTTAGAGCAAATTTTTCACTTGTACTAAGAACTGCATTATGCAAAAAATGAGCCTTTGTACGACAAAAAAACCTTTCAACTATTTACCATGAGTTTTTATGTTCCTTTTTTCAAAGCCTAGGAAGAGTCATTTCAATAAACATACTCAGTCACACATGCATATAAACACACATATGTCCAATTTACCACCTTCTTATCCTGTGCACAGATGTTTTAACAGGTTGTTACTGGGTAAGACTGATGATATATTATACACTGCTGGCAGCACCTGGTTTTTTGGTTCTAATTACAGTCACACAAATAGAAGCAGCTTCAAAGAAAAATATATGAAACATCTGTAATACAAAAACACTTATTTGCAAAGAACTGTCTTCTACACTGAAACTTTCATAATTCTATCACTTACAGGCCAAAATTTGAGATTCTCAGTGAATAGTTCTCTCCTGTATAAACTAAAGTATTAAATAGGCCATGAAAAATAGAAGAGAAATAAGGATTTCTCACCAAAGAGGTCATAGAAGCAGCAAACATAAAGAAATTAAATATCTCTTTGGAAGCATCAAAAAGAGTGCCATGTCCGTTTAACTTGGGCCAGGAGTGGTTTAGCACGAGAATGCCCTCATTCTATTGCCATTCATGAATATTTAATTTGCATGGGAAGGAATAATTTCTCCTACATCTCTTTCTAGAATCATATCGATTTCATTTCAAAATTAAAAACGTCTTCTATAATTTAATTTCTTCACAAATTTCCTGCTTCCATTTTCACTGTCCTGAAGTTTTGAAAGATTTAGGAAAAGCTAATAATCTGGCTCTTTATATTTGTTTTCACATAATCCTATCAAATCCAGGCAGAATTAGACTGATGAAAGACTCAGAAGTATTCTTAGCAGCCAGTAGATGTGAAAGAGCTTTCTGTTGGGGATTAGTTTAGAAAGTACTTTATATAAAGCCTTTTCTTCTACACAGTTATGTAAGATTTAATAAATAGATTGCCAAAATCACAGGATTTTTTTTCTAAAATTCCTTTATAATAGTAAACAATTAGAAGAATTTTTTCCTCACTAGGCAATGCCGGTTTTTTTTAGAGAAATGAGCTCTGACAATGCAGATAATTTAGCAATTGATACTGAGTTGCATTATCCCACAGAGGCACAGTTCTACATTGGCCTGGCTTGTCACCCATGTAAACACTACCCTGCGACTTTTCCTTCAGGGACATGACCCCACCAAATAATTCTCCTAACAGGAAAAATCCTGTCTTTCATAGGTGAAGAAATAAACATGAGACTTCCATTGAAACATTTCCTTCTTGCTTTGTCCTTTCCAAAGAATTGGATAAGCATTTCTAGAAAATGTGGGTAGGTGCCTACTCTTCCTTCTCAGAAGCTGATACACTGATTTCAGCCTCCACTCCTCTAACAATGTGGTTACTTCAGTACACTCATTCAAAAACCTGACAAAGTAGCATAAAATGGAAAACAGCCTTTGAATCTTTCACTATTAGCAGAATTTGCTGTAATTCTGTAAGTTCTTGCTTTGTCAGCTCTTTCTGAACATGTATCATGGCTTTAAATCTGGTAGAACTGATTTTTGTAGGCCCTAAGAAAATAATTTCCAAAGTTTGGCAAAATTTATATGAATAATAAGCTGGGGGGGAAAAGGTGAGTTATGTATGCATATTTAAATTTGGAAACTTGCAGATAGAATTACAAAAGGACTCCCTCTTTTGGTTGTTTTTTTATGCAAATGAGGTTAAAAAGTGGGTGATGCAGGCAGTTGTATGCACTGCTTCTGAGAGAGGTTTCTGCAAATAATACAGCATTCTTGTGGAGTTCAGTGGAGTGTCAGTAGCAGACCAGCCCCAGTGTATCCTATTTCTACCAATGAAATTGTGAGAGCCTTTAATTCAGACAGGGTTTGCTGGATGCCCATCAACTGCTTTGAACAATATATAATTAAAACCATTTACATAGACCACTCTACATACTTGAAGGCCTTGGCACTCTAGGTGAAAAGCAGTAAGGAGCATTACTTTTTCACTGAGTCATAGCATTACTGAAGCTTTACATTTGTTCATCAAGATGGAATGTGTTGCAGACTGTCTGCTCTATTCCAGAGTTCAGGCAAGGGTGATGGAAAGGTTTGCTCTCTGGTGAGATGACAAGGAACAGTTACGCTGGGTGACTAAGAAGGAAGTTAATAAACAGAATGGGATGACTCATGCTAAATTTAATACTCAACATTTGCAACACCAGTGCTCTGTCACTCTTTAAATGGATTACGTGTAACATATCTCTTCTGAAAAACCTCAAAGCTTCAATCCCTGATATTTAAGGAATTTCAGTTTAAAAAACCTAAAGCTCGAAAACAAGGCATAGCCAGTTTTCTAAGGCGTTGTTTATGGTGAACACTGAATAATGGAACTGAAAATAAAATATTTTGGAAATATTCAGAATTTCTAGAAACCCACAAGGGAGGAGTGCTGTTTTCTAATCAGAAACAAATTAATTATCCACCCACTTTTAGAACAGAAACAGAGCTCAGAAACAGAAACAGAGAACCGAGTCTTCTGTCTTGACAGCTGTTTCCTTAGCCAACAGGGACATCATTTCAGCTTTGTTATTAGTTTTAAGGTGATTTGTGCGGACTAAATTAGCCGTGTAGGCACCAGAACTGCCAGCTATGTGTGTGAAGGAATAGACATGCCTATTTTCTGAAATCTTTTGCATATGAAGTAGTGTTGCTACCCGTTTGCCACTGGCAAGCAAACTAAAACCAATGCTGCCAAACTGAGGTTGCTCAAGGAAGGTGGCTCCTTCTAGCTGCTGAAATATGTTATGGTGACAGCGATGACTAAAGGAAGCAGAAGAAGTGTCTTCACCAAGGAGAGCAGCATTTTTGAAAGGTGAGACTGAATGGTCTAACCTACAAACAGATAATCACCCATCCCTTCTAGATGCATGAGCATCACTCTTTCTGCAGGGTTGTTCTAGACCTTAGCTATGCCCTTCTGCCCTGGGGTGGTGCTCCAAGTGGAAGCAGAAGTCTACTTATTGCCACAGTTATTTTTTATCTGGTCTGAGAGATTTACAGGCTGCATTCGCTGTGACATGCAGCTCCATACATGCAGCAGAAACATTTTGTAACAATCCATGACAACATATCCACGGGTAGCTCATACAAATGTGCACTATGATCATCAGTAGATAAAAGATTGAGTTACAACAGCTGCAACAGGCTGCTATAACCTATCAGCTGGCTGACGCCTAACTCTGTGCACGTACTCAGACCATGGCAAAGACAGAGTCAAGGTAAAAAGATTCCTAATGACAAGGATGGCAAAAACCCAATAGCGATTAAGCTGAGAAAAACAAACTCCAACCATGCTCACATGTTATTCACTAGCAATTAGCAGCAGAGGCCGCAGAAGGGTGGGAATAAGGCTCATCTTTCCGTCATTCAATCCATTGTTCTACCCACTTACAGCTCTCCCTCTCAGGTTTTGCTTTCTCTCCTTGGCCCTAGGCCTTATTCTGGTTCCTGGAAATGCTCAAGAGAGCAGCTGTAAGAAACAGCTACTGGTCGGTTAGGTTCCCTCTCAAGTAGGGACCACAGTGCATTGCTTTCCTTAGCCATGAGATGCCTGCCCTGCAGAAGCTGCTGAAACACTGAGCTCATCAAAGCCTCCATTCCCAGAAGAATATCATAGCACAGAGGCTTCTGCTTAGAAACACAAGATGAGAAAAAGGACAAGCATCAGGTGCCATATGAGTCTTTGTAAATGAATCTATACCTTCAGTAGTCCAGGAACTAACTAGTGAATTTCAAGCAAACAGGGAGACTTGCATCTCTGTATTTCTAGGGACATTACAATGGTGTCAAAAAGGTGAACACTACTGACTAAAAGACAGCATCCACAGCTTCCAAAGTTACTGTAAATGATGTTCTGGAAGCTGCTTTGGCCTTAAAAATTAGCAGGAAATCCTTCTTATTGTCAATTTTCAGTGAAGTGTAGGAATAAATTCAGGTACTCTTAACAGGTAATAAAGGCCTTGCCTGATTTGCATAAACATGGAACACAAGGTTAGACTTTGAGTCATTGTGGAGGAGACCCTGAAAGAGAAATGTTAAAAATACCAGTCAGGACACCCTCCCTGTGGATAGTCTGTCAGCCTAAGATCCTCTGACATTGTATTCAGTCCTCCTAAAAAATATATTGGCATAAGGCAGATCAATAGTTAAGGCAGAAACTGCAAAGACTTTTGCCCAACACAGCTGTGTAAATTTAACACTATCACATTTGTTCTGCATGGCAGTACTTCTGGCATGAATAGGCTGCCTCAAAATAGCATTCCTAGCGTGCGTTTCCAACTGTAAAAAATTTTGACGCATTTCAGAGTAGATGAGTTTCCTGTGGTAACATAAAAAAAAATGGTGACCTGATACTGCTTAAGCATGACACCTCTCAAGATGGGGATATACAGACACACACCTGCATGTCTAAATAAAGGCTGAACATGAAAGGATATCAGCACCTTTTGGAAGAATTTAAGACTTGACTGTGTTACTGTAACCAGTTGCCTTTCAGACTTATTCTGAGCAGTAGAAAGTTGAAATTTCTTGTGATACATTCATAATTCATCATAAGAAGTCACATAAGCAAATATCATCATAGATAACCCAGATCTCTCAGTAGTAGTCAGACGTACTTACAGGAGACTTTCCATTAACTCCCAGTTTTAGGAACTGACTGCTCAGAACATGCAATTGACTCCTGGGAATGCCAATATCTGATATGGGAACAGGTGAGACTTGTGCACACAATGAAAACCTAAAAATTAAAGTTATAAAGAAAAATCGATACGTATTTTAGAGTGGTGGCTTCTACTATGGAACAGAGACAATCCACCCTGAAGTGAAACAACTTGGCTCTTCAGTTATTTGGTGAAGATCCTGAACTAGAGTTTGCAAGAAAAAGTACTATTTTAACTCCAGAACAGTTCCTTCTGTAAGGCAACACCTGCTACAAAATCCCCTTCCCCTGAGAAAACAATCTTTTAGCATTCGGGCTACAAAAATAACCCCACCAACCCCTCCCCCCCCCNAAAAAAAAAAAACCCCCCCAACCCCCCCCCCCCCCCCAAAAAAAAACCCAAACAAAACAAAAAAAACAAAACAAAAAAACCCACAAAACCCCAAAAAGCAAACAACAAAAATCCCTCTTCTTTTTATTTTCCTGAATGGGAAAGATGACAGGGGCAAGAAGGTGCATCAGAACAGAACTGAATGCTACAACATTTTGTTCAACACTCAAGGTCTTTACACATGTCAGTTTCAAGCCACATCTACACCTAAGCTATAATAGCCCATTTCTAAATCTCCAGCCTTACTGATTGGATTGTCTTACAGTTCCTTGCACATCATCCAACAGGCTGAGCAAAGACTTGTGTGCACAACTAAAGAATGACCCTGAGTGCCTACCCTAGGAGTCTCTGCTTTTTTTTGTGGCACTACTGATGAGGATAAATACTCCATATTAAATCAGATATTAACCTGAAAAGCTGGAAGCAAAGTTGTGTATCCTGTGTGTAGGTCATATTTTCTAGAAAGCAGGGACCAGCTATATAGTCTTATCCTGAAAACCTCAAGGATATAAATCTCCTTTATGCTGAACAAAAGCAAACTTCCTCAGAAAGGTCTTTGACCCTAGTTAGGGCCATATGGCACAGATTTGAATGATACTTAAATGGAGTAAGTGGAAACCACCTTGCTTCATGGTCTCCCATACTGAGACTGCTGAGTGGAGAAATTCAGTGGTAAGAATGCTGTTTGTTTAAAAAGGTGCTGCAATTCCTGTGATGGCATAGGCCTGCACAGGTTTTGGCTGTGTAACTCATCCTCACAAAGAGATTGAGGTCCTTTGCTCAAAAAATGCCATTGGTTGCTAATCATACAATCATAGAATCACTAGGTTGGAAGAGACCTCTGAGATCACAAAGTCCAACTGTGCCTGTCTCCTTACTAAACCACGTCCCTAAGGAAGTCATCCACCTGTTTTTTAAATACCTCCAGGGATGGTGACTCCACTACCTCCCTAGGCAGCCTGTTCCAATCCCTGACCACCCTTTCAGTAGAGAAATTCTTCCTAATGTCTAGTTTAAACCTCCCCTAGCACAACTTGTGGCCATTTCTTCTTGTCCTATCGCTTGTCACTTGGGAGAAGAACCCAGCACCCACCCCATCACAGCCTCCTTTCAGACAGTTGTAGACAGTGATGAGGTCTCACCTCAGCCTCCTCTTCTCTAAGCTAAACAACACCAACTCCCTCAGCTGCTCCTCTTAGGGCTTATTCTCCAGCCCCCTCACCAGCCTCTTTGCCCTTCTCTGCACAAGCTTCAGCCCCTCAATGTCCTTCTTGGAGAGCAGGGCCCAAAACTGAACCCAGCACTCGAGGTGTGGCCTCACCAGTGCTGAGCACAGGGGCACAATCACCTCCCTGCTCCTGCTGGCCACGCTGTGTCTGAAAAAGTGAAGAGGAGCAAAGACAAGCCTATAATTTGCCTTCACTTTGAGAGGAAGTTTCATGGACATTGAGCACACAGTACTTTACATTAGAGTTCTCAAATGTTTTCAGCCAGTTGTCTCCAAGTAGTACCTATGGCACAATAAACTTCATGGAGAAATACTGAGCTGAACCCTGGGATCAACATCCATATCAAAAAATTTATCTCAACACTCTGCTGTTCTTGCAAAGACTAAAAATGGGAGGTCATCTGTGAAGAGAGGACCTAACCACAGGAGTGAGATAGTGCCTTTAGAACCCCAGGGAAAGCTGAAATTGGAAAGTTTAATTTTTTTGTTTGCATTTAGCAGAAAATAAAGTTACTCCAATTTGAAGAGGCCTCAAATCTGTGCCAGACCATAATCCGGAGTACTTAGCCATAACCGCTCTTTACCTGGTAGGCAGTAACACAGATTTGCTCTTGAAAACTAAATAAGACTCCAAAAGTCACTGCAAGTACATTAGCCAACACATCATTAGGCTTGAGTCAGAAGCACTATGACTAATTGCTGAAACTGTGTCCACTTTTTCCTAGACATGACTGAATCACTGTTTTAATGTCATCTCAGATGTTGTCAAATGTGCAAAACTACCAAAAAAACTTCCCTGTAGGACAAGCAGTCTTGGAAAACTTCCAGCTTCTCCAGGTCTTGATTACATGCCAGATGAGCAAGCAACCCTGGTTGCGTTTTCCTTCTTCTTAGGCAGCAAACAATGAGTAGTCATGTCCTTACTCATATCCCTATGCAAGACTGCATGTCTGGGTAGGAGAGATAGTTCAAAAACTTTTTCTGACACTCCTTTCTTACCTTAGGATTGTTAAAGCTAACATGCCAGATGAGTGTTTTCAAACTATGCATTGAAAAATTAAGCTTAGAGCCACATCGCTGACTCAGAGAANCTCCAGGTCTTGATTACATGCCAGATGAGCAAGCAACCCTGGTTGCGTTTTCCTTCTTCTTAGGCAGCAAACAATGAGTAGTCATGTCCTTACTCATATCCCTATGCAAGACTGCATGTCTGGGTAGGAGAGATAGTTCAAAAACTTTTTCTGACACTCCTTTCTTACCTTAGGATTGAGGTCCTGATTAAAGAAATAGACAAGCAGGCTATGTACACTGTTAAAGGTAACATGCCAATGAGTGTTTTCAAACTATGCATTGAAAAATTAAGCTTAGAGCCACATCGCTGACTCAGAGAAACCACAAGTGAAGGGAATTAAATTCATTTTATGAAAAGCTAGAAACAAACAGGTAGTCAAAACCAACAGTAAATGCAGAGAAGTAAAACAGATAATCACAACTGGAACTAAAATACTAGAAGGAAGTGCACTGCCATTGCTGGACTAGAGCTGAAAGAAGGGTCTTCTTGTTCTTGCCATGGGTGTCTGGGGCAGGGAAGAAGCATGAAGCATGTGCTCTACAGCCAGTCATGCAGCTGAAATATCACCACACTGACTGAATGGGAACTGACCAATTGCTGAATAGAGTTCCAGTAAATTAAACCATTAATTTTCAACTGCAATACAATGTAATTCAAGGATTAGATTTAGTCAATAATTAAACCCCAAATAAAGCTAACTTCCATCATTCTACCAACCCCCCCCCCCAAACCCAACGACCTTATGCCCATTTCCAAAAGCAGTATTAAAATGAATTAATTTGCACAGGCAAATAGTTGGAAAATGTGTCTTTTATCTGCATTCTTCTACTGTCCTCTTCTGCCTCTCTGTCATCATCCCCTATTAGACTTTATCTCTGCCCTTACATACCTTCCTTCCAGCTCCTGTTTCTTAACCTTTCCCATCTCTTCTTCTTCATGTTGTAAGTGTAGCTCAGAATGGTACGCTCTCCTTTTAAATTGCTTGTAAGGCCAGGAACAGTAGTATTACAAGAAAAGGTAACTCCGAATACTTTCTGTCATGAGGCTTCCAGAACAATTTTAAAAAATCTTATCTGTTCCTATAGATGTCAGATTACTAAACCCAAACATTCCCATTGCAAAAAGCAGCTTCAGGGAAAGTAAGGTATGTTTGGTGTGGACAAACACTGCCTTACGCTGACTGACAAATCCCTCTAGCTTTTATTCAGCATATAAAAATTGAGAGTACTCTGGCATTTGGCCAAAATTTGGTTCTTTTTCACAGGAACACCAACTCACATTCCCTGGATGCCAAAATGATCCTGTTTCCTCCTGCCTCACAGCTATCTAGTCTCTGCACCAAAGCAGAGCTTTTCAGAAGGTTAGGCATTTTACTTTTAAGCAAACACAAAATCAGTTTCCAATAAGCAGCGGGAGGCCATGAGGAGCTTGTGAGGGAAAACTTCCCTTTACGTGATTTAGACTTAAGTTACTGAACTGGGGAAGTGCAGGTATAAGAGCATCAAGCTTATGAACATGCTATTCCTCAGTGTACTGCCTTTAAAAAATAAAACTTTTGTATACTGTTTTTACAGGTGACTTTCTATGTATATCATTAGTAAATGGATTTATACAGTTACGATACAATCTCGGAGACAAGACGGTCATCCTACAGACCTTTCAAAAAGTACATACAAATGGAAATAGATGGCATTCACTCAAAGCAGGAAGAGTCGGTAATGAAGGCTACTTGGACCTGGATGGTATCAACATTACTGAAAAAGCTACTCCTGGAATGAATGCACTAGACACACACACAGATTTTTTTGTTGGAGGCGTGTCCTCCTTAAACCTCGTTAATTCAATGGCAGTAGAAAATGAACCCACTGGTTTCACCGGTTGTATCAGAGAAATTATTATAAACAACAGGGAACTGAAGCTTACCGCGACTGACCCTAAAGGTGGAGCCAATATTGGCGATTGTGACGGAACAGCTTGTGGGTACACAGTATGCAAAAACAATGGAACGTGTCATGTTGAAAACTCAGGTTTCTCTTGTTCTTGCGCACAAGAGTGGACAGGGAGCACATGTGAACAATCTATTCACTGTACACAAAACAGGTGTGGGTCTCAAGCTCTCTGTATTCCTCAGCCTACTTTGTTATCATATACCTGTGTATGCGCGCTAGGCTGGTCAGGTAAGTACTGTGATAGCAAAATCCAATTTTTTATAGCAAAGTTCATTGGTAACTCCTACATCAAATACACAGATCCTTATTATGGAAAAAGAGACCTCCAGTATAGCCGCATTTCTTTAAATTTTACTACTAATCAAACCGAAGGCTTAATAGTATGGATGGGAAAAGGTGAAGATGAAGATAATGATTTTCTTGCCATTGGTCTTGCCAATGGAACATTAAAAATTGTGATTAATCTTGGAGAAAGGATCTCCATTCCTTTAATTCATAGCAAATACTCCACCTGTTGTGATGAAAGATGGCATTTTGTTACTGTAGTTCAAAACCAAACTTGTATTAAGGTATACCTTGATGAGGAGCTAATTCTTTTTGAAGATATTGATCCACACAGAAAATACACTGCTTTAAACTATGGCGGCACTTGTTACTTTGGCGGGTTTGAAATTGGCAGGAAAGTCAATATAGTCACTACAGGGCTTTTTCAGAAGGAATTCATTGGTAAAATTAAAGATGTTGTGCTCTTCCAAGATTCTAAGAAGATTCAGCTAATGAAAGCAGAAGGATATAATGTTTACAATGGAAATTTGGGAAATTAATTGAAAAACTGTTTTAAGATTTTTTTTTTTTTAAGTGACAGATTTCCTTTTTCTCCTATTCCTTGTGTCAGCTGGCACTGTTAAGACTCAGGAATCAAAGAAGAAAGCATTTAATAAACTGTCCCCAATTCCTTTTTTCTTCCTTCTTTAATGTTGAGTAGTAATAGTATATATAAAACATGATTGGATGTTTTACTCATGAAATTACTTATCTGTACTCTTTAGTATTTACTTTAAAATAAGGGAAAAATCCTCCCTTTTCTTTAGCCTTTCTGTAAACAAATAGCTCATAATTAACTTACAAAGCCAACCGTCATACCAGTATTGTTTATTGCTTTATAAAGACAACTTATTTGTTTCTCCAAAACTCTTATATTTTATTAGAATGCAGAATTTCTATTTTACAATTTTGTAATACTAAGGCCGAATGTGAAAACTCTAATGGGGAAGGAAGGAAGAAAAGGTGTACTTGGGGCAAAACCCATGTTTATTGTAGGGAGAATTTTAAAATCGTAATACACATAATTACTTGTTAAGGCCATAAAGTTAATGACATTGTTCTCCCTCCCTTCTGAGTCTATATTCAGAGCATCCGCATTTATATAAAAGGGCAGTTGGTCTTCACACTAAAAAATTACACCTTATTTAAGAGCAGGAATGGTATTTTACATAATTACTTAACAGAGATAAAAACATGACTGCTGTTTTCCTCCAGGAAAGATCTCCCATATTTGACTACATGAAAACTTTGTTTTAACCATTCACAGTTGGAATGTGGGAACATGGCAGTCTGACTAAAAATAACTTCTATTCCTAACAGCTTAAGAACAAAAATGTCTAAGAATTGCTTTGCTTTACCTATACCTTTCTGACTTATATGAGATTTTGACATTTTACTAGACAAAAGATTTTGGCAACAGTAAATCGAATTTCTGTGTTTTTCATGAATTTATAATCTCAAAAGTCAATAAAACTCTTCAAATATAGAATGGTTTGGGTTGGAAGGGATCTTAAAGACCATCTAGTTCCCACTAGATGATGTAAACGCAAAAATTCTATTCCTTCTGCAAAAGCTCAGTTATATTCTAATTTAGTGAGAAGCAAAACCAATATAAATCAAATTATTTTACGGTGTTTAGAGATAAATTATTTATGATGCTATCTACCTTTCTCATTTGACTGCTGGCTTACTGCATAAGTAATACACTTAAAATAAAAATAATAGTGATTGATTCCTATCTTTTCCCTCTGTTACTTTACTATTGCGCAAAAGCATGTAATAAACTATGTTGCATGGAAATTCTCCAAATACAAATCTTTAGCAAGTACGTATTAGAAACCACTATTTCTAATTTTTTTTTATCTTTTCATAAAGAAGATATGAAGCAGAAACAATAAGCTTAGTAAAACTAGGTGACAGACATTACTTTCCACATACCTATTAGTATATGTAGCAATGAACACACTGGCTCTGCCATGGCAGTTACAGATGACTTGACAATAACTAAGGGGGGAGGGAAAGGGAGTGCAATTGAACTACCCAGAGGTGTTTTAATAAGGATCTGCAAACATCTTTGCAAGGTTCCTTCTGTCCTCTCCAGCTGCTCTCAGCCTTCAAGTGATCAGCTTGATGCAACCGAGCTTCTTCCCCTCTTCCCAACAGGCAGCTCAAAAAGCCCAGCTGCCATTTCAGCTGGCTCCAGATTCTTTTCATCTTCCAGTTTCTCTTAGGATGGGCCTATTACGGTCATGCGATGCTGGGGAAGGGAGTGTATTTAGGGTTTATCAGTTCCTCATCAGTACACACTGCTTTTTGAGGCCTCATCAGGGAATCAGTGTAAAACAAGTAACAAGTAATTGCAGCACTTCCAGCTAACACAAGTGTTGGAAGGAAAGTGACTGAAGGCAATGGAGAAGACAACATCCTTTATTTCAGAAGCAGCAGGATTTACTCCCATTATGCTACCTCAGATTCTAGGACCAAATCCTAGAAACTGTAACTGTTAATTTACACTCTTAACAAACCCTCCCTGAAGAGCAGTTTCACTGTGGCTCTCTCTGGGTTCAGCAAACCTGGAAAATCTTCTCATATTCTTTCCAAACAAATTCTTTCTGGTAGCTCTGGCAGAAAGCACTGCCATCCATTCCGTACAAACAGTGGCAATTTTCGTTGCTCCCAGTATATTTTTAGAGCACAAATGGATGTGAATGTGAAAATTTGATTGCCAGTGGACCAGAAGTAGACTACTGTTGAACAGGTAAAAAGAAAATTTTTTACAAGCAGAACTGCCAACTCAAAACTTACTCCAAAAAACCAGAACAATGCTATGGTGCACTTCTATATCTAAAGAACACAAACACAATATATTCAGTGTCACTACAAGACCATGGAATTAATTTGGAAAAGATTAGTATTACACTATGATAACATAAGGTGATTAAAGTCAAAAGTTTAAATGTTGCTTCTAGTTATGAACAAACTGAAGATTTTTTTTAATGAATCTTAAACTCACCTATGAGCCTAAGAAACATTATTTAATAACACCATCTGCTCTATTTGGAGCAAGGTTTTTAATTTTAGTCAACTTGACCATGAAGTTACCTGCAAGGTATCCAAATGAAATTTTACCTTAAAATATATTAATAATTAAAAATAACAATTAATGTGTTGTTATATTGGAATGACTTTTCTGGAAATAGGCTTTTCTACAGCACAGTGTAAAATGCTACATTAGTACATCATGCACTCAGAGTGAAAAACAAAACACTGAAAAACGGAAAAACTTAAATTTTTCTTTATATAGTGAAATATTTTTCTTGATTCTAACAAACTCGGCAAAATGACCAGTGTATTTTAAGAAGTATAAAAGCAGGAGATTTTAGTTTGTTTTCAGGTTTGCCTTTTCTGGCTTTTTGTTTTGCATCAATGGATCATATCACTACGAAATATCCATTTACTAGGAGACCTAATAGTACAAATACCCTCCTGTTCTTCTCTCCTCTCTTTGCCCCCAGAAATGCGAAACTACCTAGCCATGAAGTGTACAACAAATGTGGCATTCTGTAACTCAGCCTGCTATATTCATTTAGCCTACAGTTTCACACCTATGAAATCAAACACACACAGTCTGTGAGAAAGTTTTATCATTTTAGAATCAAAATATCCCTTAAAATATTTACATTTTACAGTAAAAAGGATAGCAAAACACAAAGTAATGTACAAGCTTAGGTATTCAAGTTTTTGAAGCATGGAAAATGGGAGAAATGAATTTACTACTACAAATCATATTTTCAAGAATTTAGTTTAAAAATTATTTCTTATTAAAACAAGTGCAGTTTAAAGCAATAACATTTGAGCAGCTCAGCCTTCCAATTTCTGGTCATAAACTGTTTCAGATGCTTAGAAAATACTGGAAGAAACTAATGAAATACACTTGAATTATTTTATTGTACTGTTGGATAATTTAAAAAAAATTCTTCACACTACGGAGTAATTTCTTGTAATGTGTGTGGATTCTGAGGCATTGCTACAGTCTTTAAAAACAGTGCAATTTAAAAAGAAGGTTATTGTATGAAATTCACCTTTAAAATTATCAGAGCATCTTAAAACAGGAGAGCACAAATTACCAAAGGCAGCAACTATATTGCAGACTTGACTAAAGCCAACTTCATCAGCTAAGAAAACTTCTAAGCCTTTATTGCATATTAATAAAAGAAATCTTTAAAATTCTGAATATACAGCAATGTAAAATTTTTCAAAATATTAAACTCCTACTTGTAGCGATAGTTGGTATAATGAAAAAAAGGATGAGTAGTGGTACAGCAAGTGGTACCAAAACACAGACTTGTTTCTGCAAAACACCAACACTGAATATAAAAGATGGCACAATTCTAGCAGGCTTTTTTGGGTTTTTTACAAATTTTTACGACATTACTCTAACAGTTTATTTAAATAGGATTTTAAAAGACTGCCTGCATCTTTTTACCTTTTGTTTTTAGTTCTATCACTGTGGTCCCTATGTTTCTCTCTGTTCTTTTCACTTTCTCTATGCTTCTCTTTGCTTTTCTCCCTCTCCTTATCTTTTTCATGAGCCTGATCTTCACTTTTAGGCTTCTCTGTCTTTTTTTCTGGATTTCTAGTCTCTCTTGGGCTTTTTCCATCAGCAGCCCTATCACTGTGCGGAGATCGCAACCTTTCTTTGTCTCTCTGTCCCTCCTCTCTACTCTTCCTCTCTCTCTCTTTTTCCTGGTTTCTGTCTCTACGTCTGTTTCTTTCAGAATCTTGCTCCCAGTATTTTTCATTGTTCCACTCTTTTTCATGTCTCTCTTTCTTTTGGTGATGGGAGTCACTGTAAAATCTTTGTCTATGTTGATCATTTTTTCCTCTACTGAACGCTCTCTCCAAATGCGGCTCTTGTCTGCCCCAGGGATCGCTGTGGCGTCTTTCTGGTCTCCTACTGTCTTTAGTCTGAAAAAAATTTTCTGGTCCCAAAAATCTTGGTTGTTTGTGAGCCACTGGTAGCCCTGGTGCAATGGGTCCAGCATAGTGTGGTGGCTGACCTGATAAATGAGCAACTGGTGGCCATGGCATCATTGGATTTTGAGGAAAGCCAAAGCCTGGAGGAGGAAGAAGTGGAGGTGGTAAATGAGGAGGAAATCCAAACATGGGGTTGTTTTGTGGAGGGAAGTTATGAGGTGCAGGAGCTTGAAACTGAAATCCAGGTGGATTAGATTTAGGATGCTGAAAATTCTGCTGTGGAGGTCTAACAGATGAGAAGGTGCCACTTGTAACAGGACCTGGGACTTTGGAAATAAATTCAGAACGAGAAGAGTTTTCGGTTTCAAAATGAGATGAACTTCCTGCTGGTCCTCTTCTAAATGAGTTCACTGTTTCAATGCTTTGCATCAGTGCATCTTCCTGTGACTGTTTGGTGTCTTCCCCTTGTGATGCACCTGTGTTACCTGCTTTTGCTGCAGTTGAACTGCACTGTGCCTGATTAGGTTGCACATCACTTTGATATTGGTTTAAACCCACTTCTCCAGAAGACTGTTTATTCTCTGGTTCCATTTGATCATTCCCTGAAGCATTCTGTCGGTCTTCATTCCTGTTAACGTCTCCTTCCTTGTTTTCCGAGGCATTAGCCTGTTGGCTT
This sequence comes from Geococcyx californianus, assembly GCA_013389885.1. NCBI lineage: Eukaryota > Metazoa > Chordata > Aves > Cuculiformes > Neomorphidae > Geococcyx > Geococcyx californianus. Next base: position 57,696 of record VWPV01010474.1, read on the forward strand.
CGTCCAGCTGCTTGTCGTGGGTCTCTTTTAAGATTAATAAATTGTGGTGATTTAGAGGTATTAGCAGCAGTAGCTTCAGCAGAGCCTACACTAACACTGTTCTCACTGGGGTTTTTCCCTGCACTTGATGAGGAAGAAAAGCTAGAATTTGTGGTCCTTCTAGCTTCCTTTGTAATGTTATCCTTGTCGGGTAACAGCCGCTTTGAGTCATTTTCTTTACTTTGATCTTCGGTTTCTTTATTTTGTGACTGAGCAGATAAATTTGCTAAAAATGCTTCTGTGGAGACATCTGGAGGTTTTCCCTTAAGACTCAGCCCTATCAAAGATCCAGCACTTCTTGCAGAAGTTCCTGCAGCTGATGCATCCACAGTTACAGTAGTGTTAGTGGATTCTTGTAAATCATCCAAACCAGTCTTTGCTTCGCCAACTTTCGTAGTTACGTCAGCAACATCCATGTTTTCTTCTTTTAGGGTTGCTTGTTCATTTAATAATGGTATGTCTTCACTGGGACTCGCTTCTGACTTGCTATGTTCACATACCTGCCCTGTTGTACCCAAGAGGCTTTGAAGAATATCATCCACGGGCAATGGTTTACTTGCTAGCTCCAGAGTAGAAGGCTGACTTTCCCATCCAACCAGGACCCCTGGAAGAAATCTGAGAGGCTTTGGTGGCTCATGTTTGGTACTTTCCACCAAGGGTTCAATAACTGCTGGAACATCTTCTGTATTAGATTGCTGAGGTTTATTTCTCTGCTTATGTAGCACAGTTATGAAGGAATTAAAAAAATCGTTTTCCTCTTCTTCTTCTAGAGCCAGTTCATGATGAGAGACTTCAGGTTTGTTTGGCTTGCTTTTCTTCTCTGGTGGCAAGTTACTCAAGGTACTTTCAGATGCTTCATCCACAAAACTACTGATAACACTTGCAACAGCAGTAATCTGCCTTTTCATTTTCTGGCGAATTATCAATCCCAGTAATAAATTTGGTCGATGTATTTCAATCCCTGTACAAAATTGCAACAGCAATTTAGCATCACTTTATGTTTTGGTTAAGGCAATCATTTCAACAAAAATAAAATCCCAATACTCTTATAATATATTACAGAAAGTGTTCATTTTATAGCATTTGAAATTCCTGTCATGAAACAAAAAATACTTAAAATAATAATAAAAAAAATGTATTTCCAACATAAAAATTATGACTTCAAACATAGCAAATTAAAATTGTTCTAAGTACTAGATCACTAAATATAGAATATGAGACAGTTATATAGAACATGTAGTCACATAAGACACAGAATTTAAACATCAAGTTAGTTTAACATAGCTACAGTCTGGCAACAGTGGTAGCAAAGCAGAAGAGGGGGGGGGGGGGAAAGTAAAAAGCATGCTTGCAACCACAAAGTATCCTAATCAATTTGTGTTATACATACTTCATCAAAGAATTACCAAGAGTGGCTTCCCAGCATGCTTTCCTTATTCCAGAAAGGCACCATATACTATTAACTATCTTCATTATACATGATTTTCTGTATAATCTAGGTTGTAGCTCATCCTCACTTCGTTTCTGCTCTGCCTATCTCAAAAGGAGAAATCACCCACAAATTTTATAACCAAAATAAGCTGATACAAAATAACTCAAGAATAAGCAGAACAACTGAGAGCCATTTCATGACCTGTTCTTCCTTGCCTACCTGTTTTTTTTAAACTTTCCATTTCTGTTTTTTTAAAGAAAGTTTGAAAGACTTGAGAAAAAAACGGAATTGATACATTTAAAATAAAGAAAATACTATTTTAAAGTTACAACCTTAATTTGGAAGTCAATGTGACAACTATCATAGATCACCCGCATCACAGAATTTACTGAGATCTACCTACAAAACCATCTGGGTTAGAGGAAGAACGCAGTAATCATGAAACAAAGTTATGAAGTAATTTTTTCACCAATACCAAAAATATTGGAATAATCTTATCATGAGACATTAATGTCTTTTCAAAGAATCTAATATAGTACTAAGGAAAACTCATTACATGCTTGAACAGAATATCTGTCATTTTTAAATTTGATTTTTCTCTTATCTTTTTGTTGTAAACTTCTTTAAGTAGTGTTATAATCATAGAGTTCCAGATTCCAAGCTGTACTTACCAGGCCCATCAAAAGGCACAAGATGATGTGGGACTTTGTCTGAAGAACCTAAAGGAATGAGGTACAAATCTTTCACTTGCTTCATATTATTGGCCACTACACCATAACGTTTTCTACTGCTGAAATAGGCAAACAGCAACGCATAAGATATCTGATCCTCTTCAGTTACAGGGGTAAAGCGAACTACACAGATCTCCTGTTTACAAAAAGAGAGAGAAAAAGATGTTCAGATACGAAAATAATTAAAATTTCATAGAAAAATGTAACTGCCCTTCAGTTTGAGGAGGAGAAAAAGCCTCTCCAAGAAGGCAGAGAACAACAGAAGAGAAAGGAAAAGAAATAGAGCCAAAAATAATTAGGGAAAACCAGAGAAAACAAATAAAAATATTTAGTACAAAAACTAAATTATAACGCGTGACAGAAAAGCTAACATTTTATCAGCCAGCTAAATAACAAGTTTAAAGGAAGCATGCCAGCTTCCAAGTAATTATCCTCCTCCTCGACCTTCAAACATTACTAGAAAGCTTTATTTTGCAATCTCTTGTGTCTGAGGTATCTATTAATACTAGGGGAAGAATGCCAGAATCATGACCAAAGCCCAGCTCGTGAATCAAGTGCTAGGATGATTAACACTCTGGAAGATGGGACAGAAGAGTCTCCACAAAACTGAGATGACATCTAACTAGGGGCAGTGGTCAGCATCCGGAAGAATATGAGCTGCCTTTCAGAGGGACCTCAGCAAGTTGATCACAGAGTCACAGAATCATAAGGTTGGAAGGGAAATCCAAGATCATCAAGTCCAATCATACCTGTTTCCATACTAAATCATGTCCCTAAGGAACTCATCAACCCGTCCTTTAAATACCTCCAGGGATGGTGCCTCTACCACCTCTCTGGGCAACTTGTTCCAATCCCTGACCACCCTTTCTTCCTAATGTCTAGCCTCTAATATGTAAAATTCTTACCTTGGTCCCTGAAGCCTTGATTTTTTCTACATACTCCCAGACAGTGTGAGGAGATATTCTGCCACCTACTTGAATACTATCAGGTAAATCCTATGAGAAAGGACAATAGATATCTCAATCCAGTGTAAAAACTGGGGTAAATCCTTCATCCAGTTTCTATTATACTTAATCCTTATAGTTCTTAAACTCTAAAATATCAGTAGAAGTTACAACAACAGAAACAAATTAATTTACATTCTAATATTGGATATTTAAATTAGGATTTTCAGTGCAAAGTTGATGATCTGTACTACTTTAGTTATCATTCAAAACTGTTCACCTATACCTTTCCCAAAATTAATTATTTCAGTGATATCAACTGCAAACATAACTGTACTGTGCTCTGAAAACACCCAAATTTTCTGTAAGATCAAGTTGCTGCTATGAGACCCCAACACTTATAACTTTCAGGATCTTAATGATAAGGGAAAAATATAACCTACACACAAATGCCTATGTAGACATAAACTTATTCTTGGATATTACTGAGTTCACTATACATTTTTTTAGGAACCCCTAAGAAAAAAGTTTTTTGAAATAAAGCAAGAGAGTATTGAAAAGCACATTGTATTGATAAAACACTCCTTTAGTATTAAAGGGAACTGTTTACAGCACTTCACTGAAGCTTTACAGTAAAGACAACTACAAGCAGCTGCATCCTTGTCCTGTCTCTCAGACGCTGAAGAGAACACTACANTTTTTTAGGAACCCCTAAGAAAAAAGTTTTTTGAAATAAAGCAAGAGAGTATTGAAAAGCACATTGTATTGATAAAACACTCCTTTAGTATTAAAGGGAACTGTTTACAGCACTTCACTGAAGCTTTACAGTAAAGACAACTACAAGCAGCTGCATCCTTGTCCTGTCTCTCAGACGCTGAAGAGAACACTACATAATTTTTATTTTATTTTAGGGACAATTTAGTCTTACAATGGAAGGTTGCACTGTCAACTGAAAAAAACAGTAGACATTCCTCTTCCAAAAATTGTTATTGGCTTATTTAATGCTTTGAGTTCAAAAGATAGCTACAATTTTCTCATCTCTAATTCAGAAAATGGATGCCACCAAGGTAGTAATTTCAGTAGCAAACTTTGTCCTGTCTTTTGCTGCTACTTTACACTGTAGAAGATTTTCCATAATAAAAAGTAGTTCAACTTTTATAGAATCAGCTCTGGAAATACTGCTGCTCATCCTGAAGAAACATCTTACAGTGACGTAAGAGCAAAACATCCAGAAGTGTATCTGAGAACTTGAAACCTGACGAACCATAGGTCTATGTAGAATGAACTGAAAAATACTTTACTTACAAATACAAATACATACCCTAAACAAGGCGCCCCCACAAATACTTTACTTAATACAACAATCATGCTTCACTGCCTATCATCATTATACTATTGTTAGCCTATAAGGTAAACAAGTCACTCAAGTTAATAAATGTTCATTCTTTGCAGTATATATAAATACCTCCGTCAAGTACTCAAAAGAGCCAGAAACTGGATAAGCCTTAATAACAAACTTTGCCACTGAAGGCATATTGATAAAACCCTTCCAGATGAAATTCAGACGTGCCAGAAACAGACTTTCACATTCCACAGTACCAGGTGTTTCTGACCTAAAAAAAGACAAAAAATCCCCCACATTGTTTAGAACATGATATACCATGCAAGATCATGTAAATCAATCCTTTTTTTGTGAAAGAATTACATATCATTAAAAATTTTCTTTTTCAGCTAAGCATACTTGAGGGTCAATGTAAAGAGGTAGGCAGATAACCATGTTTCTGACCTTCCAGCAGAGTAGATAAGTTACATGAAAGGCTGTCAGATGAGCAGCACATTATTTTACTGTATCTTTTGAGCATGGAGAAGTTATTTGGTCCAAAAGTTATTAATGGTACCGAAAAGGACACACAAACACATACAGATACTGCAGACACAGTAAGATCTTCCCCTGCCACAGGGAGGAAAGGACAACATACACTCTGATGGCCTGTCTTCACCCTGCTTTCCTAGCTCCTGTGTTTTGTTGCAACACTGGTGGATGTCTGCCTACCACCTGAATACCTGCGTCACCTTTCCCTTTTCCCTTGCCTTGCCCCACAAGCTGGTTCCTCATCTCTTCTCAACCATGCATCGCTTCCACTGCTTCTGTGAGCACCTCCTCCCATTTCCAGTATCCTCACCTCTGCATAACAGAGTTTTTCCCCTTTTCAAGAAAAGTCTCACTTTTGTCAATAAAGCAAATGCAAAGAATAAGCATTAAGACTTAATTTCACAAGAGAACGTTTCTCAACCTGAGGGTTTCCTCATGGAAAAGGTTATAGCCACGTTTCAACATTTCCCAACATGTTGCTATCAAAATTTTCTAGGCACGCTATTAGCAGTTTTAATCCAGCCACTTAGTTGAATCCAATGTAGTGCTGTAACAGTAGCACAGTAACCTATGTTTCTGTCTACACTTAGAAACCCCTCCCTCAAACTAGAAGAAATAGCCTCAAATTTTAGTGGGTAGCTGATTAGTATGGAAAAAAATTAAGAGAGAGCTGATAGCAAATATGGCAAAATATCAAACAAGTTGCTGTTAATTGTAATTTCTAGAAAAGTGTTGCTTTGAGACTTGAAAATAGCCTGATCTATCAGTAGAAATGCTCTGTGTAGACCAATCTTAAACTCCTTATCTGTATAAACATAAACAAACACACACTCATTCAATTGCAGCACTGTACATACTAGGTTTCTTAACAGCAAAATACAATGAGAAATCTATAATCTGACTTCTAAAATATGAACTCACATGTCTTTTTAGGCAATGTTGCACGAGAAAACATAAGGTAGTTTACTTTTCTCCAGAAGAAAATGTGGTAATTTTAAGTTTAAATTTACAACAATACATAGTATTATTTATATAAACACATAGCACCATCTACTCCAGCAGAAAATCCACCTGCTAAGAAGAGGTGTACAACTTCAAGTAAACAAATGGATTAATGACATGCCATTAAAAACATTAGCTTTAGTCATAGCAGCTTAACAAAGTTAATAACGTCTATCATTTTAAAAAACTGTTTATACAGTTTATATTACTTTGGGAGAGGTGTCAATGATGATTTTGATGCATCTTGCTTATCATTTTCCAGTAATTCTGAGGCTAAAATACTTGATGTCGAAGAAAGTGCATCAGCGATACTCTCTGCTTCATTGTCTGACTGCTTCCGTGCAACCCCAACAGACACTTTCACTTTTTTCGCAGAAAGATCATCAGTAGGTGGTGCCATTCGGCCTGCAGGGAACAAATGGCAGTGATCTTTGTTTTTATTAAAGAAACTAAAGAAGACTTCCTCTGAAGACACAGTGGATGCATATATATGGCAATACTACATATTGCTATTAAAGCGGGACTGGATAAAGAAATAATATATTGTATATCTATTTCTATAATTTATTATAAAAATTGTCACTGTAATAGGATAGAATAAAGAAATGAGGAATCAACAATAGAACATACACTCATTAAAGGCATGTCTTTCTCTGTAGTCTTTTTTAAATAGACGATAACTTTATGCCAATAGCATATTTGACTCTGCCAATATCCTATCGTTTTAATAGTCTTTTTTCAATTGTGAAGTAAAATTGCTTTCACATCTGTCAGCAAACTAAGGAAAAAAATACATTTATTCATACTCTTGAGATATATTGAGATTTATGAATGAAATGCATTTTGCAAGCACAATGCATTTATCTCGATGTGCTGTTCAAAATTACCTGTGCAGATTTTGCAGTTAAGATCGAAGAGATGATTTTTATGTTGACTTGTCGTGTCTGGAGATGCAGATTCATTTACTTCTCTATCTTTCTCAGCTTCCTCTGACTTTTCAAACTTCATATTAGGTTCCTGAGAGAAGTAAAACATTTCAGTAAGCATTTTTTCCTTTCTTAATGTTCCTAATGTCGCTATTCATATTGCTTAAATATTTTACAGTATTTTCTGTCCTGCAGACAAAACTCTCACTTCACCTGTATAGCTGAAAAGGCTATCAAAAACCTACAAATGCATTAAGATAATTAATTGGTATTCCTAAATATCTTTTAGGTACGATTTACAAGATTTTCAACTATTCCCAGAATTCAACATGCAGCCACAGACACAATATGGAAAAAACCCCTAAAAAACCATCAGGCCCAGAAGAGGAAATCAGCAAGGATTAAAGAAAAATTACACTCAAAACAGACCTAATGTATAATTATAGATCTGAATAAGAAAATAATAAACAAAACACTTTACAAGCATATTATCTATGAAGTAAATATGTTGTGTTGCTATATTTTCTTTTCTACCTGAACTTCCATGACTTCCTCTTGTTCTTTCATTGGTGTTTCACTTTCAATTTCTATTTCACCTTTGTGAGTAATTTTTGTGATAGGTCTTCTTTCAACTTCCCTCTGTTCCTTCTCGATCATTTCAATTGTCTGTGAAAACAGGAAGTTATGTATATTTACTTCCATACAATAGAATTTGGAAATTCACAAATCAACAGAAAATAGGATTGCAATTAGGAAACTCTCCAGGAAAAAAATAATACATTTTTATTTTGCAAGTGTCAGGTAGTTGCAAATATGCAAACAGTCGGTCTAATTTCAACTACAGTGCAGTGAGTACTTATCAGGCATGTATTCAAACAAGCTATTAAGCAGACCTTTAACACTAAATTTAAAGACAGGCAATTCTGATTTTCCAAAAGCTAAAGAAAAAAATTCATCAACTCTTTTCCCATAATAATAGGGACAATGTAGGACAAATACATATAGATACGTATAATTTTTGAAAAGCTTAGTTTTCAGTACATAAACCTAACTCTCTAACCTCAAAAAAACATTTAAGTATCCTCCAAATAAGGGATATGCTAATTCTGAGCAGCACTGATGCTTTGCTCTGTTGTGAAAAGTAACATTTAAACCACTATTTCTAAAATTGCTTTTTAAAGAATATTTCTACTTCTTAAACCAGAAATAGTTTGTTTGCTGTCCCAAATATTTTAAGCCTAGTCTTGCAAGAAAACAAGGAATCTATGATTGCTTTATCTGACAAATACCTACAGTGGGTTTTGAACATACTAGGTAAACTTTAAAAAAGAATTAGGAAGTAGTAATCTAAAAGTCTTCCTTAAATATGAAATTGAAAATTACAGTCAAATGATACATTGCTATTTATTTTACATGTTGAAATGGAATACAACTTCTGGAAATGATAAAGTATTTTCCTGAAATATTTAGGACTCTTCAGTAATTTTTGAGCTTTTGTTTTGAAGCTGTTCCTCAATACAGTGGAATATGGTTTAGTATGGTCTGCTTTCAGTATTTTATTGATGTGTATAATAATAAAATAAATGTCTTGAAGATATAACACAAAAAAATGGGCTTCAGACAGCTACAGAAGGCTTTTCATGCCTTTCTAGGCCCTCAAACCAACTTTGAGACAGTACACTAATTCAACAACTGTCTTTGCATAGGATCTAGCAAAATGTTGCATGGTTCATAAACAAGTCTAGTTGCAATATATAACAAAAAGAAAAGAAAATCCGAGGAATAACTAATGTTGCAATGCAAACTGCAGTCTCTGAAACAGTATCCCATACAATTTGTTCTGAATCAGTAATCTCTGAACATTCTTTCATCCTGAGCACGGAGAATTTAAGAGGAAGCATTTCCATCTACTCTATAATACAGAACACACTCATGAATTTTTTATCAGGTCATCCAACATAACCCACAATTCCCAGTACTATAAAAGACACACACACAAAAATGCATACCAATTAACATTACCCAAATTTTCTACTCTCCAGTTCTATTAGGTGGCATATAAATACCACAGATTGAGCCAACGCAAATCTAGATTTTGTGAACTACAAAACTTGATGCTGTTCTAAAAAGCTGCTGTTAACTATTATCAGACTAACTGTCCAATAAACAGGATAATAGCTAAGAAAAAGCATTTTCTATAAAAATAGCACAGCTTCTTATATTCCTCCTCCTCCTTCAAAACAGTCAATACAGCTATAAAGACAGTAGGACCTTCTTTTTCAAGAAAAGTAACAGTCAAACTAACCTAATAAGCTTCTTACACTTTGGGGAGGGGGGGGTGTTGATTTGTTTTGTTTAGGTTTTTTTTCCATTACATTGCTTTTTGTGCTAACAGATTAAGTTTTTAGTTTCAGGTTTACTTCTTGCTGGGTAAACTGTTATGCTCCATCAGCATGCAAGTTATAAACAACACCAGTTCAGTTTGGTTTGGCCAAAGAAATCTCTCTCCTTTTTTAAAATGCTACTGTCTATATAGCTCCAGTTAGAATTTTAAAATCTTGCTGGAAATAAGGACAAAGAAGCCTTCACTCTTGAACCAGATGAAAGAAAGAGCAAGCAGCCACAAAGCTGCATGGCAAAGGAAAATGCATGGTTTCCACCTTTCAGGAATTTACAACAGTTCTTTCACTTCTGTCCCTTTGGGCTTTGAATACTAAATAGAGATGCTCCTGACTAGTCAGAGTTGGTTTGTGCAGTATGCATTCTGTTCTTTCTACATACACTTAACCTGAAAAGAGAAGTTAAATATGCTCAGGCAGTCAACTAAACAACATCAGTTGACAAATCTCACATGTCTGTTTTCTCTCTGTCTCCAAGCAGCCAGTTCTTTGGAAGCCAGTTCTTCTGGACTCATTTTTATTAAATGGTCTGGAGTAACTTCGCCTTTCAGCACCTTCTTAAATAGTATCTAGAAGAAAGAAGAAAAGTTAACTATTGCTATCAAGACAAAAACTGCTTGCAGTGGGAAATAAAGCACAGATGTAACATACAACACACTATCTTCCACTGTAGGAAGCAGTACTAGATTTTAAAAGACAAAAAGCTTAATTCCAGAGCTCCTATAAAACAGACTGTAACTACATATACCCTTAATGATCAGATGTATAACTAACTGTTGTTCCAAATAATAATTTAAGTTTATGCCCATTGCAGCGGTAAATCAGACCTTTTTTTGTACTGTATAGCAGAAAAAAGCTAGTATTAAAGAGGATATTTACGATTCTCAACTAACTAAAAAACCACGTAGCTTAGTAGTATGAGCGAAGAAGCGAGAGACAGAAGTTCACCCGTTCATGTAATTCACAGCTGGCTAACTGTAATAGTAATATACTATAGACAAAGCAACTTGATCAGAATAACTGATAAAAGGATAAATTATAGAAGTGAGGAGGTATGACGTTGAATAACAGGCCCACAGAAAAACAAAAATAAAGGTCAAGCTTGTGAAATCTGAGTATGAAAGAGTCAGCGAGACAAGCTATTGGACAGCTACAAGTGCAGTAAGCAGGAAAGAGCCATGAGGCGTCAGGGACACACAAAAAACCACCACTAGTAAAGAAAGGAAAAAACCCAACTCAGTAAGCTATATTCGCTACAATTTGAAACCCCACTATAAAAACGACATTGGAAAATGGGAGTTCAAGAATTAATTACGGGGAACAAGGTAAAAAAACCAGCAAGCATGCAAGAGGACAAGCATCAAGGGGGTTTTGTAGGTTTCCTTATCTCTAACAAACAACTGTGAAAGGACCAACAATGTATCTACACAGAAGACTGTTCCTTTAATCTACAGCAAATGAAGGAAGTCTGTAAAGCACATCAGACTAATAATACATACATTATTTTTAGGATCTTTTAGATTGAACATTAGACTTCTGTATTTGTTCTTATACTTTGAGTCAGTGTCACGAAAGAAAGAAAACAGCTCTTTTTCAATCCTTGTGGCAACTTTTGCTGCTCTCTCCTCAGGAATCTTTAAACTGGAGTCTGTCAATCTGTGAAGAAGCATCAAGTTAAAAATTAGCACATTTCCAAATAATTAATAGTTTTTTTTCTCTGTCTTCCAAAAGAAAATTACAAATACAAATTAATAATTTCATATAATATATCCTTACCTTTTCATCAGAATTTCCTTAAGAGACTGCCTGACACTTTGTCTTATCTGATCAGCAGAAGGTTTGGAAGCTGGCACAGCTGGCAGATGTGATGCACTAACGGATCCTTTCTCATTTTTCTTTTTCTTAATTTCTTGTTTCTCATGACCACCTAACAAATCAGAGAGCGTTAAAAACTGGAAGTTACACAAGCCACTGCTGTAAATTTCTACTGTTGCTGGATGTCATTAAGTTTTATTTTTAAACTGGAAGGAATTGACCTTCAAGGAATGAAATCACAGGGTGGTTGGTGTTTGTTTCTTTTTTTCATTTTGCATTACATATAGTAATCCAGAAAAAACTTCCTTAGCATAAACAAACAGCTACCCTTTGACTTAAGGCATTTTCTTCTACACTGAAAAGAAGATCATCAGTGCTTAATAGAATGTCATTTGAAAAACTGATACCAAAGAAAATCATCATCTTTCTCTGTATATATTTGGGAGTAACAGCATGGAGTAGTTCACCAAACTTCACTACCTGATTTTGAGGATCTTTCAACCACGCTAAGGGATTCTTTACTTATTTTTTCATTTTTATCTTCGGGGGAACGCCGAGGAATTACAGCAGTTTGTGAACCTTTTCGAGCAGGAACATGTTGCCCTTTTTTAGTATCTAACTCTCTGGACTCAGACAAGTTCTTCCCATCACCAGATTCCTGAAATAAGTATTTATACATGTTAGAACACCAATAAATGCTACAGTGAACCACTACATAATTACTGCACATTTCTACTCCCTTTTTTTGAACTATATCATATAAGGAATGCCTGGGATGTATGCACCATCATATAACATTTTCCAAAAAGTTCCTGAACAATATCCCAAATTCCTGCCAAGTATTGCTGAAGAATCCCTTTGAAATACTGGCTAACGACACGTCACACACAATTTGCAATTAAGCTCTGTGTTGAAAACCACTATACTTTCAGTTATTTTAAAAAGGTCAGAGATAGCAATGAACATTCCTTAATCAGTTTTAGCCACATATCTCATATAATGTGTATCTCAGAAAGTCACTTAGGCTTAAACAGTATAGCGTACATGTCAGAATTACAATACTACTATTCAGAAATAAACCAAAAAGGGGATGATTGTAATAAAACCATCACACTCCTCTTGCAAATTATCCTTTGGTTAGTAAAATGAAATGCAAAGAAAGAAAAAAGGCTCAAATTAAAATCTTAAACATTTTCTACACACAATCTGAAGTTAAACTAATCAAAACTAAAATACTGTTGTCATATTGTTTCACAGATATTTAGAAGATCTACTGTTTACATCATACAGAAAACAGACAGATGTCCTGAAAAGTGTTTAGAAATCTGAAGGAAAAAATGTATGAAATTATTCACCATTTCTATGTATCTACATGTATAGGTGTATACAGATAAAAATACGACATGTACATAACCTTGCTCAATACAAGAGGAGTTCGGCAATATGATCTCAGTAGAGTCAAGCCAATTCGCAAATAAAGTAACTCTGAAAATAATAATGCTGATGTTTTAAATTAGATTCAGGATCTAATTTAGATTTGGAATAGCAGGGGGCCTAAGACAGAACTCCCACCTCCAATATCTAACATAACTTTAAGCATTAAATAAGACTCACACGTCTGAAGATTTTTACTTTGTGCTTTCCAGTGTCCTCTGTTTGCTTTGTTTTTTCAATAGTCACATTTAGATTGCAAGTAGGTGTTTGCTTCAAGATTCCCGATTTTTCACACTCAATTGCTTTTTCTTCTCTATGGATTTCAAGTTTCACTTGAGTATCTTGTACACTTTGATCAAAACACTCCATTTTTTTGTCTTCTTCAGCACAGCACTTCACACATACATATTCTTTATCTTCTTCACCCATCTGCTGCGCTTGAGACAGACTCAGTCCAACACAATCACCATGAAACCAATCATCACATCTACCACAGCCCACCATAAATCTGAAAACAAAAGACAAAAGTTAGTGTAAAGACTATGAAGGTAGATACAGCAACTCAAGCAAAATGTACCGTACTTCTTTTGATTTGTGCCTCTCAGCAATTCCTTCTCACCTGGTGATTTTCTTTGTAGCTTTACATCCATCTCCAGCCTTACGACATGGTATGATCTTCCTGAGAAACAGGTCTTTTGCCTTTTGCAATAGTCCAAGAGAATATCATAACCTCAATGTTATTTTTTATAATCTACCCCCAAATCCTACTAACAGGTCAGACTGATCAGGAAAAAAACCCTAACCCAATTAAAAACCTACAACTCTCAAAACCAGTAAATTTTGGTTTTGAACAGACTTGAAAGACCCAAAAAGTTTTCTTGGAAAAGCATATCATCCTCAATTTCCTCCAAATATGATTGTCATCCTTACACAAGAAATGTATGAACTGCAGTCTTCCATAGAAGTAAGAGATGTCTGAGTATTTTAACAAATATGATCAGCATAGAAACAAAAATATTCCAATGAGTTGGTATTTTAAATCGCATTCCTTAGACCATTACTATTGAATTACTTCCAGGAAGCTGACTATTTTCTAGTTAATATGGGGCTAGGAATTTGGCTTCCAACTGAATCTGGCTAACTTGTAGTGACCCACTCTGCTATTTTATACAGAGCTATCAGTTATTTAAAGAATGCTTCAAACACTAAAATTCATATGATTTAAAGGACACTTCATCTCAGAGTTACTTAGTTGTTTCATTATTTTGAAACTAACAGTAACTTTAGACACAGATAGCATTTTTGAAGCACTGTAAAGATTACTTGGCCTTCAATAAAACCTGACTATTTTGCAGAAGCATCTAAAAAAACTTCATTAAGTATTATTAGTAACTAATTGCACTGAAAGGTACAATACCCAATTAAACTATTTTGGAAAGACGGGGACTTTTAAATTTAGACAGGTTAAACACCTCAATAAATCTATTTCAGGAAACTAAACTGGTGGTAATTTCATTTTACAATCCTTTCTTATAATAATTAATCTAGCATCATTACTAAGGATATGTTTTTGAATTACATAGGAAGATCTCTTGCATTATCCACTTAATAGTCTCTTTCCCTTTTTATATCTTTTGTTTTATAGTTACATAAAAGATATTAAATAAATGTACCTCAATAAATATTGTCTGGATTAAGAAAATCCAGAAAGACGGTACATGTATTATGAAAAGTGTGAGTGGTTTGTTAATACTGAATTTTAGTTTTTAAATTCACAGCAGACCTGATTTTAAAAGTAACTGAAACGCTGGTTGTTTCCACAATACATCCAATAACCAAAACTACACTAACCTGTAAACTTGGTTTCTTTAATCTAATATCCTAAATCTCTTTCCAAGGAAAATGATTCCTAATGTATATGTGTTTCTGTTAAGGCTAGGATTTGCTTTATTTTTTAGCTTGCAAAACCATATAAATATTACAGAATATGCTTAGAATTCTCATCACTGAAACTGTAAATGAATACTTCAGGTGGTTTGATGCAGGTACTACAGGTATCTCAAGAGATTAAATATCTATTTAACAGCAGATGTTTGAAAGACAAGAAAAAGCAGAAGATATTGCAGCTTTATGTTCTACTCTTGCTTACCCAAAATAAATCGAGATTAAATTCTGCTGAAGAAAACAGCATTTTGATATGAAATGAGCATGAGAAGTTTTAAAATTCTGACAGTTTGCAAAAAAAGTTCATTTCCAGCTTGACTAGACTATGATGCTGTTTGCTGGATATGAAGAAACCCATTTTTAATCTAGTTTGTGAAGAAAACTACTTTCTTTTATTTTTTTTTTCTGAGTTGTAAGTACATGTTTTGTACATTATCTGCCCATATATTCAGTAGATGCAATCAGAGAGGCAGAGTTTCCTTCACATGTTGTCAGTACCGCAACCTTTGCAGATCTATGTTACAGCTAAGTGGAGATACAAGACAAGCAACATTTGGGGACAACTGCTTTTGATGGTCATAGCAATACCATAACCTTTACAAATGCAACAGGAAAACAAGAGAGAAGCATGGGACTTCAACACAAAGATGATTACTCCTTTGGGAAACCTAAAGTCAAACACATTACGGCAGGAAATACAGCGGAAGTGGCTATTTCATAACAGCAAGGATCCACAAAAGGATGCTTTACATAGGATAGACCTCTCACTACAATAAGAAAGTATTAGTAAAGCCTTGGGAATAAAAAAACTGGTAGCAAAAATTCCAAACGTAAGGTTTTCTACAGAGTTGAAACAAGATCAAAGCATACAGTCAAGTGCTTCTTGCTTGAAGGATGTTTTTGTGTACTTATGAAGGAATGCCTTTTGGTTAAAAACAGAATCCTAGAATCATACAAAGCTTTGGGTTGGAAGGCACCATAAAAACAATCTAGATCCAACCGCCCCCTACCATGGGCAGGGACACCTTCCACTAGATGTTTGTTCAAGGCTCCACCCAACCTGGCTTTGAACACATCCAGGGACAGGGTACCCACAACTTTTCTGGGCACCCTGTTCCAGTGCCTCATCATCCTCTTAGGGCAGAATTGCTTCCTTAGAAGGCAATTAAGAAGCCCCAATTGCTACTACTTGATTTTGTATTAAAAATATATGGGGGGGTTTTCCCAGTTTGTAACTTCAGGCATTGTAGACTAATTTGTTAAATGAGCAAGGCAAATTACAACCTTCACCAACCAAAACAAAATTCTGATTAATATTTAGCAAATGGACAAAATTTGCAGAAAAGTATTAAAATACATAAGATGCTGCACAACTTTAACAAGTTTAAATTGAAAGCATATGGAATTTTTCAGCTTAGCCCACACATAGTAAGTGGGCAACAGAGATGGTGTAGGATGTAAGTAAAGCACCAGGATAGCAATCCAGTCTTACGTCTTTATTTTCAGGTCTATAAAAAAAAAAAAAAAAAAAAAAAAAGAAAAGAAAACCCTATAATGAGCTCAGAAACAGATCATTCTTCACTAAAAATACACACCAAGATGGACAAATGTCATTCAAACCATCTTTAGCAAACTACTGAAGATGGAATATCCATCTAGCTTCAATGCAGTCTTCACAATAAAGTTTCGATTATATTTAAACACACAGAGTAAGACTTCAGAATTGTCCACGAAACCTGTACTATAAAACAGAACCTAGTGTTTACAATTGTCTTGCTTAAACCTAGTTATACAAATGATAGTAAGTATATTGGTGCTGTCTGCCTAAAAAATCCCACTATTTCTACTAGTATTTTCATACTAGTCAAGTGCAAGACTGACTTCTGAGACTAGGAAAGAACATACTGATTTTTATACCAGTAATGTAAATAATTCTTTTTACAATAAGGCCACTTCTACATCTTAATGTGTTTCACTCATCTGCACACAAAACACAATTACGATTTGTAACAGCAATTATAATTGAGCAATGGGCAATGCTCAAAGACTAAAAAGGACAGTCAAGGGAAACTGAAGCCTGGCTTGAAGGATCAAGGATGTCCTCTTGCACAGCTGTCAGAGTTGTGACTGAAGAGGTTCTGATAACTTGGACTATTAAAACACCAAAGTTTCTGACTGGAGATTGCTTCAAGTTTGAAGTGCAGGAATTTTACCCATGTTGTAAGGCTGGATGGGAAGATGTAAAGCTGAAAGAAAAAGAAAAAAAACCAATAAATAGGAAATTAAGCCAAGTTCAATAACAGAACTGCTTTCATCAATGGACTTTAGTATAAAACCAGGATTTTCTTTAAGGAAAAATCTAAAAAGAGCTGACTAGAGACGGCAGACAGTACTACACTTTCATGGGGACCTTTGCATAGAGTATGTTTTTCATTCCTTTTAAAGAATCCTCTTTGGCAGTGTACGCACTGGCATGAAAAGATGGACTTTAAATAAGAAAGTAACAGATGATATATAAAAAGCGATACATAATGATTAATGCAAATCTTTCACATTCTCCCTTAGGGCTGGGAAATTTTCTTTGCTGTATTACTTGCAGTAAAGTAAATTAATCTGTTAAATGGAAAAACTAAGGCTTGAGATGACTTATTCTCCATATATAGTTCATATTTTAAAATTAATGTACATATGTTCAATTGATGCAATAAAATCAGCTTTCCAGAAATATCCATTACTGTGAAAAAATATTTTACAAGTAAAATGGCCAGAAACCACCTTATCCATAAATAAAAAGTTTGTTGTAAAGCTATACATGAGTAAAATAAAAGACAAAATATTGAATAATTCAGTGTGGGCCAGCAATCAGCATTTTACGATTAACTAATAATGTTGAGGTGCATTGCCACAGGAAATAATTTCAGAAATAATAGCCTCTCTTTAGTCCTTCGCATTTGTGGTACACACTGTAGGGAAAACACTGCAACAGGACTCAAATGTTAATCAAAAAAGCAAAACATAACTCGAAAGCAACACCCTAAATCTGAAACTCATCTAAGAGGAGTAAAACCACTGTTCTCACTTTTTATGGAATTGTTTAAAGCATGTCCCATGTGCATTTCCCCCCAGCCTTATCAATCCTCTATAAAATCAATTGTAAATTTGTACTAATATTACAACCATGTCCCAGGTGCAGTGACGCTACAGTCCATTCAACATTAAAGCAGAGACACTGCATGGAGACCTTTTTTTTACTTCAGGTAATAAAGATGTTACTCGTAGAGAAGACATTCACAGCAGCTTTAGCAGAGGTTATGTTCCACATCAGTGAAGTTGTGTGGGCTCAATTCAAAGCTCAAGTGAAACAAGTGTCAAAAAACCCTGTGCACTACCTTGTCACAGCACATATACATGAGCAGTTCTCCTGTTCACGTTTTGTGCAAGTCTAACATAAGTGAGATGATTTTTCAAGTTTCAATCTTCTAGAAACAAGAACAACCTATCTTCCAAGAACAGCTATCAGCACGCTTCTTTACATGGAAGCTGCAGATTTAAATCCCACATATTGAATTTCAACAACCCATCTTTTATTACAAGAAGTTTCTTTTTTCCTTAAAAGCATAATTTTGGTTTTCATGTTATATGAACCTCTCCAAAAAGGAATTAAGCAGGGAGACAAAGTAACCCTACGCTCTTCACACTAAAGATGAAGGCACGAAACATGCCCAAACACCAAACAGGAAAACCAGAATCACTGAACTTCCCAAAACTCTGAAAAAAATGAGTACCATACATCTCCTAACATTAACCATAAACGCATAAAAAAAATTAAGGTAATCTCTATTACCAGTGGATTCTATCCATACATTGGATCTTGCAGGATCATACATTCTATAAAAAGTATTTATATATACATGTTATAAACAAACTACGTATTTTGGACAACTCTTGCTACTCATTTCCCTGATTCGCAAACGGTAGTGATAATAATAATAAGCCTACCAATACTGCAGCACAGTAATATAATCCATATTAAAAACCATTAACAAAATGGTACAGCTGTAAATTTAAGATAACTGAAGTCTTTCCATTCTTTAACTCTACATTACAACAGTTTTGTTTATACTGTCATTCAGTTTCTCTAGAGCTGTGGGCAGACATGGATGATAGCTTTTAAAGTTGCAAGGCTTTTCACAGCAGAAGAAAGCAATAAGAGGCAGAAAACTTAAAAACATCACTCATGACTGTATATTAATAACATCTTGCATAATCTGCTATGAGTATGTTAAACAGCAGATTATGCAAGATGTTCAGTGAACATGTACTAGAAATAAGGCATCAAAATTATTCTAATTACCATCTCTTGTGAAAAGTGTTTTCACAATGATTCATTTCCTATATACGCATCAACACTTAAAAAGAATATGCACAAGAAACTTAAAGGTGGTTATAAGTTAAAAGCCTTAGTCTCCTTCCTCAACCATGCTCTTTCGTATTTGCTACACAAATTATATGATCATCTGGTTCCAAAACAGTTTACTGAAGTAATAGTACTATTTTCAAAAAACAAATGTCCTAAAAGCCATTGCTACAGGAAAAAAATATTTTCAGCTTGTTTTTTAAACTTCATCCATCAGTCAAAATTATTTTCTCTGTTAGAGTTGTGTGGAATCTTTTTAGTGACTATATGTATGCAAGATATCAGGAATACTGTATCTTTGCTAAATCAACTCCTGCACTTTCCAATTCATTACCCTGTATAACATTAATAGCTCTTCCTCTGTATTAAGGCAGAGTTGAAATATAGGGAGAAGATGACCCTAAGTAACTCTGCTCCTGCATCACATAATTTTTCTGTGAGCTCTGAGGAAGCCATTTTGTAACTGACCACAAACTGCATGATTAAATGAAATTGAAAGGTATGAAATTAGATATTTTTTCTTTAACTGTCCTTAAAAATCTTTGTTCTGTCTTGAGGAAAAGTAACTGCTGTTTGTGACAAAGCTTAGTATTTTCAACTTTACTTGAACTCATTAAGAAACTAAGGTAGTAACTTCAGTCTGTAACATTTCTCTATGTAATGCATTTCCATACACATTTCATCTATAGCAGGAGTGTCAAACTTGCCACTCCCGCCGTTCTCTTGCTCCTGCAGTGTAAGGTGCATCACACACACTGCACACGTGACCAGCACTGGCAGGAGTGTAGGGGCAAGGAGCTCAGCACTGTCGCTGGGTAGAAACAAGGTGCCGGGCTGGAAGAAACAAGGTGGAGGCCTGGAACCAGCCCGTGAGCCATGAGTTTGACACCCCTGATCTACAGAGATGAACGAAAACTTAGGTGTATGATTTATATTATTAGCTGATGAGAAAGCATCTGACAGCAATAGGAGAACACAACTGCAAAGTCAAGTAAGTTGAAAGCTATACAATAATGATTAACAACAATAATTCAAACATGGCACTACAAAAACCTGTTCAGATGAAAACTACTAAGTACAGTAAGTTACATTGTAATTATCTGACTTGCCCAGAAACACAGAGTTTAGTTTTCATATGAAAGAACCATTACTTTTTAGTTATGTTGTAAAGGTAAATCTCTGAATAGGAATCAACACAATACATCAAGCAAACTAACTGAAACCATTAGTCCTAAAGCCAAATACTGAGCATCTGCTTCTCTGCATAATGAAGATATACAATACAAAACAGATATACATGTTCCAGTTTATATGCATCAAAACAAGTAGAAAATAGACCATGAACAGTCACTGTTCAAAGCTCAGGTACCAAAGGGTGACAACCTATTAAGATAAATAGGAATGCCTCTTATAAAGCTGTAACTTCTTAACTCTTTTAACATGCAAATCACATGTTTATAAAAGAGGATTCCAAATCCATTGTATTTGCTATGCAAGGTTTAATCATAGCTTGATTTTAAATGTGGTCAGGAATATATTGCATGCATTGCTAAAAATATAAATTGACTCCATTTGTCAGGTGCTGATTCTGAAATAAGCCAACATAAAAGTACTGTTCTCCTAGCAAGCACAGAAAGATTACTCTGCAGCTGTGAAAGGCCTTAATAAGCATCCCCCTTTGGGTATTCTGTACACAAACAAGGCTGATTATTTCCACACATAATCTTCGACCTGAATCAATTTTCCAAGGTTAGTATCCCATTAACAGGTTAGTGTCTTCACATTTATTTTAGGGAACAGAAAAAGTTTCACATGACTACTATTTTGCCGCTTGAATTCTACATGTGTTTCATTAACATCACAGACAGCAAAGCTCTTACGCACATTATTTCTCAACTCAGAGCTGCAACTTCAGTTCAATGTCTTTTCCTACAAGTAGTACAGCATTGATAAAAATTTCCAAAGTTTAAATAACCACAGAAGAGGATATAAATATATAGAATGTATGTTAGCAAAAATACAAAGGAAACAACAAGAGCTCAATGCAAAGCTTAACTTTGAGTAGGTACCAAGTAGTTCAAAGCCCAAATATGCATGTTTTTCTTTAAAAACATTCACAGAATCATTTTCACATCATGAGGCCGCCTTCCTGAATTTAAACAATTCTTGAAATACAAGCCACTCATGTACTTCTGCCGCTGTGGTAATACATGAGAAGATAAAAACTAAGGAAACGTGAAGTGCATGAAATTGTGCACTATTATGGGAGGCACAAACCACAAGCAATAAATGGATTTTTCAAAAGGAAAAAAACCAAACACAAAACCACAAGGAACTAATTTTGAGTGCCCCTTCAACCACAATCCTCATGAAGCAGGCAGAGCAAACCTGGATCCTTTCTTCTAACAGGCTATATTGATGCAGTTAGTATAGCTGCACAGTAAATGAATTTTATGTATTTGTTTTTCAAATATGATATAATAAGTCAATAAAACTCACAACAGCTCTTATTAGATACAAATGAATGTTATAAAAATCTCAGTAACCAAAGGTAATTGTTCCATATTTTACTCTGATATACAGAGTTTTAAAGTACAACTTCTTGAAAATAACTACCAAAATTTTCTCTCACATGAGCAAGGGACTAATCAGAAATGTTTTCAATTTACTACTAATACTACCACTACTAAAAAAACAAAACAAAACAAAAATAATAATGATGATAATAATGCTGGCAAATAAAGCCGCAACTATGAAAAAAATACTTCAATATTAAAACCAGAAAATAAAAAATGGTAATAAAGAAATTCTTATTCTTGGATTGATAGTTCATTAGTGGAACCCAATTGCCTTTTTCAGTTCACTTACAGTGTAGAAGAAAAACTTTTGTCACAGAAAGACATTATCAACTTCAGAAAGAACTTCATTATTAGGTTTAGTCAAAGATAATTTCAGCTATGTCCACATGGAAGTCTTCTAGAAGCTTTTGTGACTCCTGTTCTCTGTCCCTTCCCCAACCACTCCATTACTCCTGTTACATGAAAGCCTCACAGCAATGATTACTCAAATTGAAAAAAATCTCTGAATTTCTAGTTATTAGAATCACACTTCTACCAGACAGTAGTCACATGCAAACAAATATTTGATTTTTTTGATTGATGGTGATCCTTCAACTTAAGAGGTGTCTGGAAAGAAGGGAATGACAATCTGGAACACAGACATCTATAAAATTTTTCTATATAAATTTTTCTATAAAATTAAGTCAAATTTAAAGTACATATTCTGACTGCATAGCAGAATTACACATTCTTCAAAAATGTATTCATTTTTTAAATGTAAAACATTTCTAGTAAAAATTTTTGGGCAAACTCTATTAAAAACAAAAAAAAATGGTGTATGAATGCAAAGGAAACTAATTGACAGTATAACAGACAGGCTTCCATTATAAGACTATGCCATTTATTTTTTCGGCACCACCAGTATGAAACATCTGGTAAGAGAGAAAAAAAAAATATTTTCTGAGACCAATAACCAAATCCTCAGACACAAAGCCACACACACCTGTTGCCATGTGGCTTTTTGCAAAAGCCACACTGCTTGCTGGGCACCCAAACAGATTTGCTTTCACTAGCAGAGGTATGTTCCAGACCTTCCCGTTTAACAGTTGAAATGTTATCTGGAATGAACAACGGAGGTTCATCAAGTGAAAGACTTCTGCTACTTCTTCTCTGGCGAGGTTGAAGATTCTTATCAATTCTTTTTGATTTATTTTTTTCTTTATCATCCTCCTTCAGATGTTCTGCAACAGGGGGATCTTTTGTCTCTGCCTCTTCCTTTGTGGAGCTATTTGCTCTTAGTACAGTGGTAAGCTGGTGTTTCTGACCCTGGGCTTGCTTCTGACCAAGATTTGAAACATGCCCTGATAATGAGTGGGTATCTTTAGAACAGCTTTGATATGTAAGAGATTTCTCACTTGCTCTTTGAATTGGTAACTTCTGTACCTGCCCAGAAGCCTGGATGCAGGGTATTTTCTTCAGCATTGTATTGGTCTGCTTTTTTACTGTCACCCCTGAAACACAGCTCTTTGCTTTCAAGCTAAGATCGGATTCTTTCTTCCTAATTTTAACTGGGTTATTTGGATGCTTAAGACTCTCTTGCTCATCTGCATTCCGTTTTAGACTCGCTGAAGAGGGACTGTGAAGACCAGAAACAGTAAGAGCAGCTCTTGTTCTTGAACGTGTTACTTCTTGTTGCACTGTACCCAATTTCTGTCGAGTACCTGGAGTCATATTTTGTTTATTCTGTATTATAGATTTACTGTGATGGGGCCTAATATTCTTTTCACATTTTGATGAAATGCTGATTTTTTTATCATCATCCTGAAATTTTGATGCCTTAAGGCCTTCTACTTTAGTACTGCTGATCTGCTGCTGTACATTTTGGCTTGTTTGATCAAGAAAAGTGCTTTCTAAAATGCTATTTCCTGGGCCAGCAGAAGTAAAATCTTTGCTTTTAAAGTCTTTATTATCAAACTCTGTCCTGTCCAATAGATTCTCAGATAAAGTTACAGTTTCCTCCTCTCCCTTGTCATCATCTACAGGTTCTGTCACACATTCCTTTACTGACAACATATTTTCATCAGCAACTTCCACATTGTGGGCATCTAAACCACAATCAACCCCCTGTTCTACAGAGCTGGACAAATTTGAAAACGTCTCATAAATTTCACTCGGATTTACACAAACACTAGATGGATCACCAGCTTTTCCAGCTATCCCACTTTGAACATGTTCTTCTGTTTTCTTCTCCAATTTCTCTGTTTTGTTTTCAGTCTCTTCTGAAGAAGTTTCAGAGTTCACTGTATCAATCACATCATTTGTTTCATTTTTAACTGCAGTAATTTCAATATCTGCAGATACTGAACAAACTGACTCAGTATTCCCAGACTCAGTCTTTGCTGCAACTTCTGTTATTTCCTTTGTTTCTTCAAGACAAGGAGAACTGGCTCCTGCTAAATTAGCACAACTTAACTCTTGGGATGTTTCCTCAATTTCTTGTTGCTCAAGTGTTTCAGACTTCATTTCACACACCTCTTCGGGACCAGGAAGACATTTTGTATTACTTTGGGATGCTGTCGCTGCTGCTGCTGTTGCTTCTGTCTGCCCTGATCGTCTTGTGCTACGCCTAACTTCTTTAGGCTGTTCTGCTTTCAAGGGTGCAGCAACATCTGTCTCTTTAGCTGGACTTCTCTCTTGTTTCTGTCCGGTTTTTTGAGCAGATCCAGTTTTTACAGACGATTTCTTGGGACTAACAAGAGGTGCAGCATTCAAACGCTTGGCTAGCGTGCTTTGGCGCAAACTCCGTACTGGTTCTAGGAAGAGAAAAAGAAAATGGCTTAGCATTTGCAAACACAAGACTTGTGTAGAAGTAGAGCTGATTTAGCCTGATCTAGCTTACTGGACATGAAGAGAACTTAAAACTTAGTTGTTTACTCAAGCTTTATAAAAATAAAAATACATCAAATACTCCAAACCCTCATCAACTCTCTCAAAAAAATAGCTATCTTCTTTAAAAAATTAACAATTATTTGCATTTCAATTTACACTGCCAGAGTTTGGATGTAAAGTCTCAGTATTCCAATGACTACCAAAGTTCTGAGAACTATACATAAAAACAGAAGTCGTGATAAAAAGACAATTAAAACCCACTCTATTTTTCTATCACTCTATTTATTCTAAGTCAAGTAATTGTACTGATAAGTTATACTGTGATTAGAAGTACAGCTGTGAATTCTACAAAGTTTTAAGAGAACACAGTATAAGAATCTGAGATCCAGTCACATTCTCACTTAATGACATCTCTTACATTTTCTAAAAAGAAACTCTTCCATTGCTTTTTTAAAAAGCATATTCACAGCTTTGTACCATGGGCTATTATTTAAATTCTGACTTCCCTATTAAAGATTTTTTT
>VWPV01010475.1:0-69955 GCA_013389885.1 Geococcyx californianus
GCTGCTCAAGACTCCATCCAATGCAAAGCTTCCTGTATTTTTCCTGTGTGCATAGCCAGATTAATAAATGCTTAGGTAGTAAGCAATAAACTCCTTAAGACACGCACTGTTATGCAGTTGAGGGGCACACAAGGAAAACCTCTGTGGTTAAAACACCTCATGGGCCTGCTTGATCATGTGAAACATTTTCTAATGGAAAAATCATTTTTCAAAGATTAAATAACATTTTTTTTCGGATTTCTTCCCTGCCCTCTACTCTCTTTCCCCTTCAGAAACAATTAAATATACCTGAATCCGCTTGATCATTTCCTAGATTTAGGTCATGTTTCCCATCCAGGAGCTGAGATCCTACATCATATATACAGAACAATTTCAATCGCCCAGGTGTTAGGGTGGTTCAAAAAATGTAATAATGGGTAATATCAATTTGAGAAAAAAAACTTCAGTGTTGGGAGTATTCCTCACACTTCTGTGAGTTCTGAACTCACCTTTTTCAATTTCTTTTCAGAATTCAAATCCACTTTAGGGCCTTTCCCATGATCACTTTACTGTGAAGTATTCCTCTTTTAAGGCCCTTTTTATTTTCAAATCAACAACAATGCACCTGCTTTATGAAGTGTGTATGCGACCTTTACTTAAAGAGCAAACACTGTGGTGAGCAGAAGGTAATACCCTTCATAGTTCCTCATTCAGATGTTATTAATACCCCTGCTACTTCATGTCCGTGAGACTTAGTATTTATCTTGAGTGTGATATGGGATATTTATTAAGAACCAATTTATGATGACTATTACTCTGCAAAATGGCTGCTTCATGGACCAGTACTTAAGACACAGAGCTTCCCAAATCAGAGCTTCTAGATTTCCAGTTCATAATGTCAGAAGAGCAAAATATAATAATAGGTGTCATTTTTATTTAACTATTCAAAATAGCAAGTAACTGTTAAGAATAAAGAAAATTTACATTCATACAATGGCAGAACTTTGAGGTAGAGTCAGGCATACACTCATAAACATGTTAATTTGCATACATAAATGCAGAAAATCTCATGTGCAAACAAGGGGTCTAAAACATCTGTCCGTCTTTATGTTTCCAAGAAACAAACTTCATGTGAGCCAAACTTACATGCAGGCCTTGGGAGAAAGACCAACGAAAAAGGTAAAAGGGAGTCAGATGACAAGATTACCACTTGCCAAATTTGCTAGTCTCAAAGTGAGCAATGTGTGTTAGCAGAAACAACGAGATGAGATGATAATTCATGAATTAAAAGAGTATGTTCATTTATAATGAACATGTAGCATTCCTTTATACCAATAAAGATGTGTACACAGTTAAAATACAGTCTTTTAAATCTCAAGAAAAACTCTTTTTTATGACGAAGCATGCTTTATAAACAATATCAATCTGTCTTAGTTTGGATAAAAAAAAAAAATAAACCAACCAAAATATGCTTAATGTATTTTCTTCATCTGCAAGAGAGGCATTTACTTCCAGAGTCTTGTGTTTTCTGTCCTTATTCTCATTAAATCTAAGCTAAGATCAAGTGTAGTGTAGTTTCTGTGATAAATATCAGTATCTTCAAACAGTCTGTTTGCCTTGGTTGGCCAAACCCTGGCATTTCCACAGGGAATACTGGCAAGCATTTATTCATGGCAGTAGGCTCCTCCTTTTTCTTAGATATGTTTAGGCACCTGGCTAGCTCAGATAGGCTAACTTCTTCTAGCCCAACAGAAAGGTCCGTATTCATAAGAGCACTACAGTTAGAGTAAACTTCTAAGCAACATGAGTAGCTGAGGCAGGAAACAGTTTCTGCATTGGAAAATGTAAATGTAAAATAAATGCAAGAGGTTGCTCTGTGGAAACAAGCATCTAAAATTGCATGCTATTTGAGCATAGATGGAATAGCTATAAAGAATAGTGTAATGCAGCTGAAAAGCTTTGATGGAAATAATGCTTCAAGTGTTGCTTCTAGCACTATGTTAGAAGATGTCTGCCTCGTAAAACACTTATGAAAGGTAATTAGTGTTTCAATTAATGGTCTATCATTGTTCTTTAACACTCACACAAATCATCATTCTTTTCTCTGTTTCATAATTGCTCAATTATAGATCTTTAGAAGCTGTAACATTTCAAATGGAGTAGAATCTGTGTAAAATATGTTCAGTAACCACCTCGTTTTTACTTCCCAATTACTGTTTTGGTGCTTTACATTCAGTTTTATTTTATCAATTCAGCTACTTCTTTGACTTCATGGACTTAAATTTGTTAAGAGAAGCAGTCTAAGAATCAAATATATCTTTAACAGTGCTAAATTTGTATAGCAGGTTTGCTCCAAGCACGTTGCGAGTGGACGTTGTGTGTCTTTGGTAGCCATCTTGCCAGAATCAGAGTTAAATGTCATTTTCTTTCTAAAACCCATCATTCACTTCGCTCCACTAAAAGAAGGGTGATCTTGCCTTAAAGAAAGCAGATGTTCTCACTGTTCTCTTGTGAAGCTAAATATGCCATCAGTACAACTTTTATCTGGATGACTTACTCCTTTTTTACCCAGGAGGCCTCATGCTATTACTGACACCTTGTCCTGGTCAGAATTTACACACAAAATGCCCATGAACCACGATTCAGTCACCAATGACACATCCCAACTCTTTTTTATTACTGTCTGTTCTACCGCAAGTATTTTACTAGTCTGAAAGAGAGTGGATGTGTTCCCTTTATTTACACTGTATAATTAGCTAAGTCTACCCAGTTTTTCTTAGTGGTTCAAGTATTATCTCAGCAGAACTGCAAAGTGCATATTTACTCTTGCAAAGCCACATATCTAAAGAACCACTGAGCAGCAGAATCTTGATGTCCTTTTCAACCAACGTCTCTGTGCCTTTGTCAGAAATATTGTTTTCTACACGGATCAAACAGGAAGGGGAAAACAAGAAAGTTTTGAAGGGACTGAACAGACACTGTAGACAAAAATTAAAATGCCTGTTCTTTCAAGTATATTTTTATTCATTAGATAGTGCAGATGTCTGTGATCCTGCCCTGTAGTGATTGATGAATTGGTTTTTGTAGGGGTCACATCACATCGGGTGTTATGGTAACTGTGGCACGAGGTTTTGCATTCTCAGCATGGACTTGTTCAGCCACTTTTGGCTGCTGAGGATTTCCTAACATTACCAACTGGAACATCTGTGTCGGACTTGTACTTTGGAAGTGACCTACAGAGCAGCATACATACAGATTGACCTCTCACACTCAGGCACTGCCAGTAGCTATGGCGTATAAGGTTACTTTGGGACTGAGAGGTTTTCTTAGGTAGCACTTCTGTGATGGACTTGGAGCCTGAGAAACCACTATGGAAATAAAAGCTAAACCATGTTTGGTTGGTGTGCTGCAGACACTCTGCCAGATTTAAATGGTCTTCTGGGATAGAGACAACAAATGTTTGGATTAGGAGGTTTTGGTAGAGATAATTCTCTTTGCGTTTGGATATATTTGGGCATATATTGACTGTTAGGTTGTGAAAAAGCTGAGTTTGCTGTGGCAAGGAAGCATCCCCCCCATTCCTCATGCACAGACATTTAGAAGGATTGGACAGGGCATAAAGACTTCATAAAACAGGAATTTCCATGTTATCAAGATCATAAAATAAATTCAGTATTTCTCCACTGTGACCTTCCTTAGAGCCTTCCAAACTATCGCAGATATAATTGTTTGCTGTAGAAGGCACTGAGTAGTAAGTAATGTTAGGATAATGTGACTACTTAAACCTGGATATGGAAAGACACAACCAGCTGAACCACAGCTGAAATAGAACAGGCAGTTACTTTGCTTCATACTCTTATGAAACTTCAGTTCTGAAGAGATTTGCTCATCGGTGCAGACAGGGTGAGATTTTACTCAATTTGTCTTAGCTACTCTACATATTGCAGAGCCAAGCAATTAAAAAACCTGGTGGTCAAAAAAAAAAGGCGAAAAACCACCCAAACCAAAGAAGAGACCGTCCCTCTAAACAATGTTTTGAAATTCATAATTTTCTTCCTTCTCTGCATTTTTAACTTCAGAGAAAGATTGGTTTTCCTATAGTCTTTGAATTCATTTCTTACTCCTTGTACTGTAGTTTACATTCTGCATTTTAGTAGTTTGTCTCTGCTAAAAATAAGTGTCATAATTGTGAATATAATGAGATTTGTTCCACAGAGTTGCATATAAATGTAATTCCAAGGTGTTTTTAGAACTCCTCCATTCCTTATTGATGGATTAGAACCAAGTTCTGTTTAGAAATGGTGCTTTTCTCTGAGGTAATGTTATTCATGAATCCCAATTCTACTTCTCCCTTATTTTTGCTACAGTTTCTGCCCCGCATTTTGCTAAAACTGGGAGCATTGGCAAGTGGCTGCCTTGGCAACTGATAGCAAATTAACTTTTGGTTAGCTTACAAGGCGTATTTATTCTGGGGCTCTCAACTTTATATTAAAGCATGGATCATCTGAAATGTGTTTCTTGGAAATGCAAGAATGAACAGCTGTTTCATGCTCCTTTAAATCTCAGATTTGGAGTTCTGGTCCTAGGCAGCTTTAAATA
This sequence comes from Geococcyx californianus, assembly GCA_013389885.1. NCBI lineage: Eukaryota > Metazoa > Chordata > Aves > Cuculiformes > Neomorphidae > Geococcyx > Geococcyx californianus. Next base: position 4,579 of record VWPV01010475.1, read on the forward strand.
ACATTTAAGGATGGAGCAAATAGCAGCCTGCTAGTCTACTGTGATTCACTTGCAGAGCTGATCTAAGATGTTGGAGGTTTAAATGAGCTGGCAGACTTTTAACTCAGTGGTGTGAATTTTGAATTTTATTTTCTTCATATAAATGATATAAGAAAGCTTATCCTTGATTCTTATTCTTTTTTTCCCTCCCTTTTTCATAGCATCTTATGTTATTTGTTAAAAATGAGATTTTTTTTTTTTTTCCTTTTGGAAAGGATGACAGCTACTTATTTTTTATAACAATTAAAATTCCAACTTCTGGAAATTAAAGATACATCTCTGGAAAATCAAATCTTTTGTGAGTAGAGAATGAGTTGTGAACTTAATGATTAATGGTGCGATGAATATTAACCAAGGAGCCTGAAAAATTAAACACTTTGGTATCTTCAGATTTATATCTGATCCCTAGAATTGGTCCTACCTATCCAGCAAAATTTCAAATTGCCATAGCCTTCTCTAATTACCCTGTCACAGAAAAACCTTCAAGGCAAATCATAGAAAAACAGTCTCCACAGTACAACGAAAGCTAAAGATCTCAGACCCCTCAGGCTTGTTATGAATTCTCGTTGTGGGACCTTTACTGAAGATTGTGCTTCATGAATTGGAATAATGATCAAAATATCTGCCCTGCCATGATCTCCAGATTCATGGATAACTGAACCCCTTCAGTGATTTTCAGAGTGATATTTTAAGACAAACTGAGACCACTATCCCTTCCATGTCTCCTGTTCAAGCTGGACCATAGCAAAACGCATTATACAGACACACATTATACAATGGATGCACAATTGGCTGACGAGTTGGGCTCAGTCATAGCAAAGGGAGTTACATCAGGCTGGTGCCCAGTCACTAGTGGGGTCCCACAGGGATCCATCCTGGGGCCAGTGCTCTTCAGTATTTGCATAAATGACCTGGATGAAGGACTTGAAGCTTTATTGACAAAGTTTGTCGATGACACAAAACTAGGGGGAGCCATCGACACTTTTAGAGGCAAAGAGGCCCTGCAGAGGAATCTTAGATTGGAGAGGATGAAATTTAACAAGGGCAAGTGCTGGGTTCTGCACCTGGGACATGGCAACCCTTGATATACAGACAGACTGTGGAGTTAGAGGCTGGAGAGCAGCCCTGCAGAGAGAGACCTGGGGGTTCTGGTCGATGCCAACTTGAACATGAGCCAACTGNTGGAATGGCTCCCAGGGAAGCAGTCACGCACCGAGTCTGCCAGCACTCAAGAAGCATTTGGACAGTGCCCTCAGTCACATGGTGGGAATGTTGGGAGTGTCCTGTGAAGGGATAGGATTTGGGCTCGATGGTCCTTTTGGATCCCTTCCTACTCAGGTAATTCTATGATTCTATGATTCCATGAGGATTTCATGAAAACTTTAATGGACTTAGAGGTAGAATTCTGAAGCCTAGTTTGTACAAAATTCATCTAAGAGCAGGGAAGATTGATCTCTTATTCATGTCCACTTAATGTTTAATATGTTGATAAATTAGTTATAAAACATAAACATGTTGGCAACCTATGTGGTCCATTCATATGCTATTTAGATGTCCTAACTTGAAGAAGCTCTTGGTTACATCCTCAGCATTCATATACTTAACATTTTTTTTTGTTTGTTTCTAGCTGTTCAGTAGTCCAGCTCTGGTAAGTCTAATAAACATTTTCATCATTAAGGCATTTTGGTCAGGTTTTTCTGCTGAGTTAAGATGTGACAATCAGTGTGACATTGCCTTGAAAACAAAATGTCTTGCCCTTTGGAAATTAAAAAGGTCTAGTTGTTATTTAATTGCATTTTAACAGAAATCATCTACACAAACAATGTAGGTAGCAAAGCAATTGGACTTCTCAAGACTTCTAGTTTCAGGTTGTCCTGTTTTGGAGGTTCTGAAGTCTACAGATAAAGTGCCTCTCTGTTAGCTCAGAAAAGATGGAGAGGAAAGAGCTTTAGTGTTGGATCCTAAAGAAGATTCTGCCTAAAGTCTTCAGAGAATGTCTCAGATAAATGTGTTAAAAAAAAAGCGTTAGCATCACTTCTTTTTTTTTATTTCCATTCCTCTTTTTTCCAGAGATTTCCTCCTACGTGGTATTTGGGCCTCTTAGCATTAGTTTGCTCTAGCCCTTAGTTCTTTGAAAGATTGGAAACAGAGTACGGTGTTATATGCAGGAGTGTTTTAGAAAGCAAAATTTGAGGGCAGACACAAAGAACAGCCCATTTGACTATGTCTTCTTCACAGTTCAGACAATTCTAGTGCATGCCATGAGGTTTAACAATGTTGAATAAATGCCTGTATATATCTTCATGAGAGAGTACATTTTTCCTCTATTTGACATTCATACCACGTTCATTTGTGCAGTCTGCGAGCACTGCACAAGTACACACAATGGTCTGTCTTCTGTTTTCTTTTCCTTATCTTAACTGTATTTTTTCAGTCAATGGGGCAAAAATATCTGACCACTAACACAATGATACTGTTTGTTAGCAATAATTAAACTTCTACACAATTATTACTGAATAACGATTGTCCTTTTCCTTTCAAAAGGAAATTAATTAATCTTTTCTGAGAAGTTCATATTTAATAAAATCCAAACTATTAATATAAGCATGTTCCTTCAATAACATTGAATGAAAGGAATGAAAAAATTTCATGTTGAATTCTTGTTGCATCACCCTACACAATACGGAACATACTTTCATTATTATCAAAATATTGTTCTTTATTTGTGAGTTTATATTACAGTATAAAATAGCACGCTCAAACCAAAATTCTTCAGTTATGTAAATATACAATAAAAGGATCAGAAATTAAATTCTAAATTTTTGTCTCCATTTGGGATCAAACCCAATATAACGATTATAACAACTAGCAGTTTTCCAAATAATAATTTTTAGACAGTTAACAAAAGGACCTCAATTATTTCAAATCTCATACCAGTATCCTATGTGGTGCAAGCTATTATGTCATTCATCTGGTTTTGTACTGTATTCTGTCAATATAATCTTCCAGACGACCGTAAGAAGCTTCACAGGTGCAGGTCTGGGTCCTCATGGGGCACTTAAACCACCTCAATATCTGTTTGTAGATCAATACAGAAGAGCACAACAAATCCAGGAATTTTGTGTATTGGTGAAAACTTCTCGACACAGATGACTGATGAGGAGCTGATGAGGGGACACGCTGTTGGACATCACACATGTAAGTGGTGAACATGCGATGGTTGAGTTCAAGATCTGGAGAGGAGGAAGCTGGTCAAAACACAAGGCTGTCTCCCTGGACTCTAGGAAAGCAGACGTTGGCTGCTGTAGAGATACGCTTGGAAGAATCCCATCAGTAACAACCCTGAAGAGAAGCAGATTCAGGAGAACTGCTTAATTTTCAAGGATTACCAGCTCCAAGCTCAAAATTGGACCATCTTGACAAAATCAAGCAAAGGCGACAGGAATCCTGCATGGATGAACAACTTGCTCCCAGCAAAACTCGAACACAAAATGGAAGCATACAAGAGATAAAATAGGCTATTTCTCAAGAGCAATCACTACCACAGGCTGCACAAAGAGGCAGTGGAGTCTCTATCCATGGAGACATTAAAAACCCAAGTAGACGTGGATCTCAGTAACCAGTACTAGTAGATCCTCCTTTGAGCACAAGAGTTAAACTAGATGATCTCCAGAGGTACCTTCCAGCCTCAGCTATTCTTTGACTTTGTGCAATAAGGAAAAAGGGAAATTTTTTTTTGACAGCAATTCCAATTGCAGAACTATTTTATTTCATGTTCCTCTTTAAACTTGTTACTTGTCTGGATTTCTAGCAAAAAACTTAGCTCCAGTTGTGAATTTCTCCCTACCAAGAAATCCTTTCACCACCCTGGGGAGCCTGAAACCTAATCCACAGCAATCATGAAAGGAAACATCAGATTCTGGAGTTAATTTAATATGAATAATTATTCATTAGGTTTCAACCTATATTCCAGCTCTGGGTTTTTTTCCTGTTTTTTCTATTTAACTGTAGAGAAATTACTTTATTTTTCCTGTTCATTTTTTTTTCTCATTCTATCACATTTCTTGTAAGAAGGAAGGAATATAATCTGGCAAATCAGTCAGCTGATTTTAAAGGAATGTTGAAACGTCACAAGTTTCACAATATGGAGGAATTCCAGGTCAAATAACACCCTTTGCAATGGGTTTTCACCAGACTGGGAACAACGATATTTTCCATTCTATCTCAATGTGTGGTAATCATATTCTAACAGCAAAAGTTGTAAATGTTCAGATTTACTAACATTCATCACTATTTATGAATAAACACAGGTAGATATGTTATGCAACATGCTAAAGGGGAGTATTGTTCATGTTGCATAATGCAAGTACCCCAGAAATGTCCTAAAGCAAAAAAGAAAAATATCTGTGTGAATTGAAAGTGTTTTAGAACTACCTTAATATCACAGTTTTAAAGCTGTCCTGCTGGAATGTCAGGTACCAACTGACTTATCCAAGATTCACTGTCATTTGCAGTATGTAGTTTTGGGGGTAAATTCTTTCATGTGAGGCATCCTTCTGAGATGCAGTAGCTTGTGCATTTCTTGCCAGTAAGATGTGTATCTGACTATCAAATAGAATTATTCTTTTTGGGTTTGATTCATTGAAAAAGGGGAAAAGGGAACAGGACAGGGAAAATAAAAGTAGGAAAAGGAAAAGGAGGAAAGAGAGAAAGGGAAGGGGAAAGGGAAGGAAAAGGGAAGGAAAGGGAGGCTTGAAGCAAAATATTGTTTTGATTCTCTTGCTTGCCTCTTCTCATCCCAGAACTACTTGTTATCTGGATTCACAGGAAATTGAGAAGTGCCTGTTTACTATTGTATGATTTCAGTAAATCTTTTTGTTGATTTTTTTCTTAATCTGCATGTCCTCTTTTATCACTCGTTGTCAGAAGCATATAGTAACTAACAAACACTTTCTAATTTCAATAACTGTATCGCATCTTGTTTTCTTTCTCCTGACAGCTCTAAGAATGATCTCCAAACACACAATCTACATAATTCCCCTTCAATGTTTTATCAGGAATGTATTTTATTTTACAGAGTCCAAAATAAGCAAATAACTAGTCTGTAAGTACATTATAATTACAGATTACAAACTAATTAGAGAGTTATTTATGCCTGAAGATTACGTACTAATTATACATGAAGTTATTATGGAAAAGCTGGCAAGTGCAATAGAAGCATTTGCTATAAAATTATAAGTAGATGCCATTTGATTTTATGATTATTTGCACCATATGAAATAACAAGTTGCCAAAAATCAGACCATGCTGGTTTGTCACATCTGATAGCTTTGACTTTTTCACAACATTAAGTCTCCAAGTGTGCCAAGAAAAATTTTACTATTGCTCTGCAATGGCACAAACATCTGAATACCTTCCTGCAATACACTAAGTGCCACAACAAACATCTGCTATGTGGAGTCTCTTCCACTCTAATCTTATCCTGGGGGAAAAATGTTTAAGGAGTCTCTTGCTTCAATTCACGTTTCTTTTTATTTTTTTCCTTTTTTTTTTTCTCCCCACCCCCGAAATTGTTTTTTCAGGTGCCCTTTGGTCTATGTGCTTGTCAGAGACGGCAAGTTGTAATATTTCTGCTAAGAATTGAAGTAGTGATGCTTGTGACAGGTCCAGGATCCTGCTGGAGTTCATTTCACAGCCTGAGGACCAGCCAAACAAAGTAATGTCTCCTGCACAAATGACTGAAAGTGTCCTTTTGCCTGAGGAGAGCCAAAGCCAGCTATAAATTTCAATCTCACATTTTAGCCAAACCTTCATCCATTGAAACATCTTGAATAGTCAAATGTCATAAAAGGGCCCAAAACATTAAAATATATTTAATAAAACTTTTTGTTTAAGTTCACTGCCTCCTTAATTCGAAAAGGCTAATTACAGCAGAATAGTGAATTAATTACTCTGTCATTTCAGTGATGGGCCAAATAACCAAATAAACAGAAAAGTTCAGTTCGCCTAAAACTGAAGTGCGTGTATACATATATGAATGTGTTTTCCTGCCAAAACCATAATATTTGACTGAGGAAAAATATTTTTAAAGTGGAGTAGTTCATAGACGAACATTTGTAGTAAAAACCTGGGGAAGAAAAAGTGGGCTCTATAATGTGCTAGTGGTGGATCATGATGTTCTTCTTAAGACACTTTTTAAATTAAGTGAAATCCAGTTCTCCACTCATTTGTTCTGGGAGGGAAGTCAACCTTATGATCTCAAGTGACAATTAAGCTCTTGTATAAGTTTCTGACTCAATTAGGATTTAAATATTTCATAGCAAATGGGACAGAGTCATTAGGAGAGACTTAAGGGACACTAAGAGACTTCAGAAGGTTTTATGAGGACAGAGGAAAGCTTCTTTTCAAACACTTCTGTCGGTTCAGAGGACTTGTACAGTGCTGTCCCCAGCAGACCCCAAACCCATAAACTGGAGAAGTTTAAGGAAGGTGTCTTGGTCTTTCCTGTCAGAGCTCTTCGGCATTGTACGGCTATTTTAGTGTTCATTCTATAGAGTATGTTGGTGGTCATGACACCATCCTGAGAAACAAACTGCCTTGATCCCAGTTCCTTTCTCAATTCATATTTCATGCAAAGGAGCACATTTTCAGGAAGAAGTACTGGAAACATAAACAAAAGCACAGTGGTTGGAGCTCTCTCCTTAGGAATAATGGGAGAAGAGCTCCAAACTTTTTATGGAAAACTAGGACTGGTCCCTCACAGGCTGGCCAGCACTCATTCAATCACCTGATAAAAGAGAAACAACCTCTGCTCCAGTTCTTTTCTGAATTCATCTGGGAACCGTGGTTTGTTCTCTCCCTACCTGTGATTGAAATTATTCAGTGAATTAAGGTAGAATTATCAAAGCAGTTTTAAGATGTCTATAATGCCATTGTTAGTGAAAAATCTGTGCTCTGAAAAAAAGGCGTTCAGGTCTATATTGAAGAGACCTTAGATTAAAACTGCTTTAAAAGCTCCCTCTTCTCCTAATTCAAAGGAAACAGGAGAAATACACTATCTCACTGTAAAAAGCAGCTTTCTCTTGATTATTCTTTTTGTCACATTTAAGATGGCTAAAATATTTTAATATGTTGTTCATTCTAGGGGCAAACCGATCATTATCTTTTTTATTACATACTAATCATCTCTGGAGGTTGTCACTGAATCAAATGGGTCAACTTTTCAAAAGTATTCACTAATTTCCATTGTTTCTGCATTTTAGTGTTCAATATGAAGCTATTTAAAAAGCTTTATTGTTTGGAACAGCAACCAACCACAGAATCTGCCAAAGTCAGTGAGAATGGTGGCACATTAACCAGTGTTATTAGGTAGACTTAAAAGTATCAGCCAAGTGCTCCAGATAATCAGTCAATACAAACAATTTCCAAGCCCTTGATTCAGTCTAGATCGGTTGCATCATGTATTTTATCCTAAGTAAAATCCTTGAGCAACTTTTGCCCTTCTGAAGGAGTTCCTTCTTCTTATGCCTTTTGTGCTACAATGTTTGAAAAAAAAAGGATAACACATTAATAGCAGCAAAGCTATTTTATGAAATCACAGTGTTTTTTCTTGACATTGTTATTACAGGAAAATTGCTTCTAACATAAGGCCATGTTTATAGAGGTAGAGGTGCTTAATATTATTTCCACAAGCAATTCATAAGGTTCAGAGAGAGCCTCATGGGAACTAGTTATTTTTATTGTGCTTGCCGCATGTAGTACCATTTCCTTTTCTAGTATTTTAGACTTCTCACTGTGACCTAGAAGTGGTGTTCAGTATTACAAAAAACAAAAAAAAGGGAAGCAGAAACTATATTTACCTTGTTTGAGCTCTGTATGCAAGTCCCTCTGCACGCTAGTACGCAGGAAAACATGTTACTGGAGTGTTGATACTTTGACAGAGGGGAATTATGATGCCCATTTTCTCCAACTCTAGTGGTCATTAATGTTTTATTAAGGGAAAAGGAACATTTTGACATTTGGTAAGGACAATTTCTAATTAAAGTTTGGATTCAGCAAGGCACTTAAGTTCTAATGGGACTTAGACACACGCCTGCCTTGTCCCAAATTTTCCCTCTAACCACTAAACCACAGAATCAGGTTTTTTCTTATTCACTTTCCTCCTGCTCCCAGCTCCCCACCTTCCCACCAAGCTCTTCTCACAGCAGCCTATCTCGTGAGACAGGCTCAGGCTATTGCTATTCACTGTATGTTGCCAGGCTATGTTATACCCGATCTATGCTATAGGCATCCAGCACAGCTAGAAATAGCATAGAAAACAGAAGGCACCGGACTACGTGGTAGGACCAAACTGCTCACTGAAGGCATATCTTCTGCTTATTGTGGAAATATATCAACATCTAAGCTGTAGGCTCAGCCTTGCAGACACTGTGAATACACATATAGGTCTTTTGCTGACAATGCTAGAATCAGATAGGGTCTTATGAGTTACAGCATATTGAGTTACAAAGTGAAATTAAATATTTAAATTGATAGCACTGATTAGATTGTTCCAACACAGTTAGAATAAATAAGATGTAGAAACTTATTAAAAAAAAAAAAAGTAGATTGTCTGTAAATAAGCTGTCTTGTATAGCTGTGTGGCTTTCCCTGCTGAGAATTATGCTGAGCAGACATTTTTAGTGCTCAGCCTGGAAGATAAATAATGTTTTAGGATGTCTTTAGGTTACCTAAGTTGCAAGTGTGAAATATGGCATATTGCAGTTGTATGGAATGAGAATCAACTTTCATTGTCTTTGGATGCTGGAAGATTGCATTGCCCTGTTTATTATTCAGATTGCTTTATGATAACATTTTTCCATGTGCTATCCTGAAAGTTAGCAACAACAAAAAACCCCACTGTTGTAAATCCTGTGAATGTGGTAAGGCTGGCTTACCCAGGTCCACAGAAATAGGGAAGACAGATCTTGACAGAAGTTGAGATAGACTGTGACTTAAAGTTGAGCAATGGTACTGCTGTTGGCTGATGGGTTTTAAGGAGAAGAGTGTAACTTTCTCAGTGTTTTGGAGGAGCTGTTGTTGATATACACCTAGGGAGTCTGTGTTGCAGATATCAAAGTTTTTCTTCCAGGTGTGGAAGTTCCAGAAAGCTTATGCTTTCAGACCCTGATGTTTGGTTGTATTTCCCATTGGCTGGCTTGATTTATCTCCTCTCTAAGAATAAAGATATTTTTGAAAAGACACTCAGAGGTATTTTCCTTTTCCCTACACAGATGCCAGAAGTTCTTCAGAAAGCTCTGAATTACTGTCTAGGAGCCTGCTGTCTAAAACCTAGTCCCTATGGTTTTCAATTTAAATATATATATATATATATTTTTAGCTATTGTATACTTGCTAATTGAAACATTTTTCCTTCATTGACTGTTCTAATGTGATTATATTTAATGTTGGTTTATTATTTTGCCATTTCAGAAATATTAATTAGACATAGGTGTGTTTATGGTTTGGTCATTTGCATGGACAGATGACACCTCTTTTTTATAGCAGTTTTAAACTGTACAATAAAGGGCTCTCAGTTGTAAAGCTTTGATTTGTGTTAGTGAAAAAAAGAATATGAAGAGGACATTTCACAAAGAATATTTTGAAACTCTGGAACATTATTATGATCTCAGATTACGTTATTTACAGGCAATATGAATGGCAAAAAATGATCTGAAATTTAATGCTCATCTATGTTAAAGTCAACTTATTTATTCTGTGAAAAGAGACATTCTAGAGCGTTACATTTACTATGATTTAAGATTTATTTTATGAAATGTGAGGGAGGTTACTGATTCATTTTTATGTAATGGAAGTTCACAAAAAAATAGTCTTTCAATGTGCATTATATCACAAATAAAAGCCAATCCCAATGTAGACAAACTAACTACTATAAGACTTTATACTATCCCAAATTATTCTGAAAATCTCATTAGAAACATATCATGTTTCCAGAAATGTGAGTGTCTGCACTCCAAAAGCATATAGTAATTTGGGCAAGAAGCAGAAGTAAAAATAGAATACACAGAATGCACTACATGTTCGGGAATTACTAAGCACGAGATTTCTAAAAATCATTCCCCTTAAAGAATCACCCGATAGGTCCTCAAAACAGAAAGTAATGAAGAGTCACTAAAAACAACATTCACCTTCTACTGTTTTAGTTGAAAAGGCCTTTATATCTCTTTCAGTTACATAAGAATATGATTTTCATTAAAGATGGAGATGTAATAGTCGAAACATTAATTCAATATAGTGCTGTACTCTAAGGACTGTTGTCCTTTGCATGCCTACCACAATGTCAAGACATAGCCTTATCTTTTTTAAATCTAAAAGTGGTAAATAAAATTAAAATCATTTTTCTTTCATGCAAGATAAAAAATGAAGTATCTGGGTATCTCTGTTAAGAAAAAGAGTTTGTATTTCATGTGTATAACCTTAGTGTTATAATTTACTCTGTTTCGCTTGAAGATGTTTATGCCTGCCTGCAGCTCTTCAGCTATAATTAAAAGAGTTTCAGGTCACTCAGTCTGCATTTTTAATCCTTACAGCTCCAGGGTGCTCCTCATATGGAAAGATTTTCTTAGGAGGAAGAGTATGCAGTATTTTTTTTTTTTTACTTTTAGTGCCTAAACAAAAAAAAAAGCCGGGGGGAGGGGGTTGTCTTTATTTGTTTGGTTAGGTTTTATGCTGAAGAGAGAAAGTAATGGCTGTAACAGTAAAGTCATTAACACAATGAACTTGTGGTATGGAGATTTTCCTGGGTTTGAGGAGGGAAAAATATACCAAGAACAACAACAACAAAAATGTTTTCAAAGGTAGGCACAGGAAATTATCCTCAGCTGAATGAAGTGCCTTCTTTCATCCATTCATCCATTACACCTAATAAGAGCTTAAAGGGAACATTCTTCAGTCTGAAGTCTCTTACACCATAAAACACAGCAGTAGCCTCAAGTAGGTGGGGAATTCCTGCACTGTTAAATGATGTGTGAAGGACTGAGGAAGCGCATCTTCCAACGCAGTGCAGAACAATGCTGTTCAGCGTCTCGGTTTTGATCATCAGCTGAGCAAAAGGGTAGGGTAAGGCAGAAAATGTAGGAGTGTCAAAAGAAACAAAACAGAGACCTTAACAACTGGTAAGAATTTTCATTGAAAATCCCTTTTCTTCCTTCTCTTTCATTTCCTTTCCCAAAAACTCCTTGGTGTTTTCTTTGCCCTGAACAACGCCTATCAACAGCCACGTACGTTTGGGAGCTCTCCCCAGCAGTGGCCAAGATCTAGGTGGGAGTCATACAATTCCTTTTGAAAGTTCATGGTGTAGGTACTATGATGAGAGAAAAAGTTACAATAATTAGAGTGAAAGTAAGAGTGAATGAAGTCCTGGCCAGCAGAGATAACAAAAGTGAGTATCCTCCTGAAATATATCTTCTTGATCCAGGGGATCTCATCCTGTGTTGCTATTACTGTATTGACTAAATTTCTACATCTCCCTTGAACATGATGAGAGTCAAGAAGGCAAACAAAGACACAGACAAGGGAAAGTGATGGAGAAAAATTTGTGTCCCCACAGTGGCATCTAGTGACACTTTTGTGTTTTAGAGATATCTCATGTGACTACCAGCTGCTGCCCCATAGTAATGTGTATCTGCTGTAAATCCAGTGTCACTTTGTCCAGGACTGTGCAGATGTCTTGGTTTTCCTGCGTAAGCTCACTATATTTCAATGCTTAGGTAAATACTCCTAATTTACTGAGGATGAGCTCGATGTCTTATGCCAGGAAACATCTGTACCTCCACAAGCTCTTTACATCTTGTAGGTGTGTAAAATTATGTTTCTAGAAGTCAGAGGAACACTTCATATTTCACTAATCCCCCTTTTCCAATCTATTGTGGCCCTTTTTGGATTTTATTTATTTATTTATTTCATTTAAACAAAAGCAAAACCAAAACCTGAAACATAACAAAAAAACCAAACACCTGTGGAAAAAAACAACAGAAAAATATCTTTATTATGAGCACTAGCGTCGCTGTGTGACGTTAAAAAGAATCTTATCTGCCCTAAAGGAACAGATTTCAAGAAGAAAAAAAGACAAAAATAACCTCTTGTTTATAACCATCTAAAAAATAAATGTACCATTTCTTTCTGCTTAATAGGACACATCAGAAAAGCCAAACATTAAGAGCTGAGCCAGTAGTTGCTGGAGCTGCAAAACTCAGTTTCTTGACTGATGGAAGCATGTAGTTAAACCCAGGGCAGGAAAACTGAGCTTGAAGAAGAATTCAATGTAGTGAAGAGGAGGAGGGTGAAGAGATGGAGGCGGACAGGCTGTATTTAAAGTGAACTCTAAACAATACAGACAGAGGGGGAAAAAAACCTCAACAAAACCAAAAAACCTCTCCCAAAACTTAAACAAATACAGAGGATAACGAGAAAAAGAAGAAATAGCCAGATGGGCACGAATCTCCAAATTTGTCAGCTGCAAGTTGAATCACCATAGTCACTTAAGAGTACTGGAGGTGAACGTGTCAATGATGTAATTCATCAGTTGAGAATATTGTTAGAAAGCCAGCCCTTGAAGGATCCATAAAAAGGCTTTTTCTCCAAGTTATTTCCCTGACTGAATGTACATTCACAGTGAAAAATGTGACAGCAAAATAAAACAACATCATTGTTTATAAATACACCATAATTTCAAAGACCCTAGTTACAACAGTTAGGAACTGCACTATGTGGCTGTATGTGTATGTCTTTATGACTTCGAAAATATAGAAATGTCAACCAATACTCAAAACCCCACTGTGCTCTAAGCAATTACTGCCATCCCTCTTTTAGCATGGAAAATGAGGAGAAGAGAGGAAACAGACTCTTTGTGAAGTTACACAGGGAAATCTGGAGACAAGTAAGAACAGTAAGCATAGAGGTTAGGACAGAGAGCCAGGATTGATGCAGATCCTTGAAAGGATTTAGTTGGTCTTGACTGACCATTTTGGAACAAAGGGTTGAATACAAGGGGAGGCTGGAGTGACTCACATGGCACGGACAGCTAGATTTCTGATACATTAAATAATTCTGTGAATTCCTCTACTGGCTTTCTAACCAGTCTGTATCATGAACACTTCCCGATCAGGAATTTCCTTAGCAAGATGAGAAATGTCAAGCTGCCTGATTGAATAAATTATTGCTTATGGAAGAGACAAATACACGTTTTTCCACCAACTTTTCTTGAGATTCTACAATTGTTATTCCTGATCAATCTTGACCAGTTGTTGTCATGGCATTTTTTTGCCCACTATGGACAAGGTGCGCACACAGAAGATTTGGCCTCCTTGATATATCATAGTGATTAAAGTTCAAAGAGAGGACTTAACTCTTTCCATGTCCCTGCTTTGAATCTGCCCAATGGTATATTTTTTTGAGGAGAGGGGGGTAGGCGGTAGGCAATTTCTATGGCCTAAAAATAACAGCTTTTAAATTGACGCTGAGAAGGTGGAAAGATATGACAATAGACTACAAGTGAATACTCTGTAAGAAACTGGAAACTGAAATGGAGAGATATGACCTGACATGCAGAATCAACACAACTGGCGCATGATTTATTGATTATGGGCTGTCATATGAGAGGGCCTCAGCTAGCTGAAAAGCACAAAGCAAAGCAGTATTTTTCCCTCTATAGAATTTGGCATTTGGAAATTGCATACACTTTACCTTTAGAGTGATTACTCTCTCCACACAAAGGAATATGTACCTTTTGAAGGTAGGCATGGCGCAAACTGTGTGATTTTTTAGCTGTCAACGCAAAAAGCTGTGGATTGTACTATTGATTTGCACAGATAACTTGGAAGGCCAGAAAAGTAATTGATGGGAAGCAGATAAGTGCAAAGTCTGCATGCATTTGTGACTATGGAACCAGATAATGCGAGAATACAAAGACCATCACCAAAACAAAAACATCCTTTCATCTCCTTTGAATGCACTAGTTTTGTCTTTTTTAATCCTACCTTCTTTTATGATTTGGACAGTAACAGGTACAACCTGTACTCCTGAAAAATAACTTCAGGGTTATCTGTAGAAAAATAGCCCAAAAGAAGATATTCATAGAGCGAGCGATCCAGCTGCAGCCCTTTTGATGTCAATGGAAATTTGACTTCCAGAATCTTTGAACTAACATCAATAAACCGCAGGAAGTTTAGCAGAGGCCACCAAGGTGCTTCGGGCTGAAACGCTTAGCTTGTGAGCAGAGGCTGAGGACCAAAGGTTCGTTCAGCCTGAGGAGGTTACGCTGGGTACCCTGGCAACAGCCCCCAGTACACTGCAGGGAGATCACCAAGAAAATGTAGCCAGGCTTTTCCCAGCAGTGCGTGGTGGAAAGGTGAGAAACAGTGACCCTAAGTTGAGAAAAAGAAATCAGACTGGATATAAGGAGAAAATTTTTCCCCTTGAGAACAGTCAGTTAGCAGAGTAGATAGTCTAGAGAGGTTTTCAGTACCTGATGGGATAGTGCCCTGAGCCATCTGATCTGACCCTGTAACTGATCCTCTTTGAGAAGGAGTTTGGGCTCGGGGCCTCCTGAGGTGCCTTCATAACTAATCTTCACATCTAAGTGCTTCAAGAACTCACAGTAGCTGAAAGATGTATTAGTGGTATGTGTACTTACCAGAAGATTGATATAGAAATATAATTAAAAATGATACACAAAGTTTGCTTTTCTTAAGTTTCAGTCTGGAAAAGAGGAGACTGAGGGGAGACCTCATCGCCATTTACTGCTTCTTCGCAAGGGAAGGAGGAGGAGCAGGTGCTGATCTGGCAACCAATTATAGGATCCGAGGGGATGGCAGGAAGAAGTGCCAGGGGAGGTTTAGATTGGATATTAGGAAAAGCTTTTTCAACCCAGGGGATGGTGGGGCACTGGAAAAGGCTCCTTAGGGAAAAAGTAAAAGCATAAAGCCTGTCAATATTCAAGAAGCATTTGGACAATGCCCTCAGACAGATGATGAGAATGTTGAGATTGTCCTGCGCATGGACAGGAGTTGGACTCGATGATCCTTGTAGGTCTCTTCTAACTCAGGTCATTCTATGATCAAATTTCAGTATTGGAATGTTTTATTAAAGTATACTTGATTTTTATGATGGAAGGTGGTTATCCTAATGGATATTCCAGTTTTCACAAAACAAGTTAAACTGATATGTCTTCGTGCTTGGACATTTGTGTGTACGTGGGCTTTAAAGAAGACTGCTCTCTCTCATTTATGGTAATAAAACTTTCACGTAAATAACTGGTATCCTAGAAATTATTGCAAATTGACATTCATGCATCACATATAAGGAAAACAGAACATTCTTTATGGTTACTTTTTTTAGAAAACAGAAAAACACTTATTTCCATTTTTAAAATAGGACATTTAGAATAATTTGAAATAACGTATTTCTTGGAGTCTAGTGAATAGTGTACACTAAAAATCCAGGAATGCTTCAAAATCAGAATAACCTGTAAAGTCTTAATAACTCTGCATGAACTTCCAGGATATTATGTATCACCTTATAAGCTGCTAAGGGGCCTAACTACTAATATACAGCTTGTCTGTTCAGAACAAGAAAGTGACTCTTACTGTCTCACAGCCTATGCACTGCAGTTTTAGACAAAGAGGTCTGTCAGGATACTGAGTGTATCTCTACAGGCTTCAAAGCATTCTTCTTTGCCTCCACAATGTTTTTAACTAACAGACAAAACCCCAAACCCCCTAAATATCATCTATTCAAAGTAATAAGTTTAATTTCTTAGGGACTCAAACATCATTTCAATGGGGTTTAATTAAGACTGCAAATAAAATCAACAGGGAAATATTTCACAATATCACACAGTATCACAGTATCGTTAGGTTGGAAAAGACCTTTGAGATCATCGAGTCCAACCTATGACCCAACACCTACACCTACTCCTACTTGTCAACTACACCATGGCACTAAGTGCCTCATCCAATCTATCCTTAAACATCTCCAGGGACGGTGACTCCACCACCTCCCCTGGCAGTGCATTCCAATGGCCAATCACCCTCTCAGTAAAGAACTTCTTCCTAATGTCAAGCTTAACTTCATAGAACACTTATACTATAATATTTTTGTATTATTTTCTTTTTAATGCAACCATCATTGCTACTTATATTTCCATAGAGGGTTTATTTTCTTTATCTTTTTGAATGAAGTAGACCTGGTTTCAATATCTACTATCAGTCTGGAGGACCTCCGTTCAAGTTGAGTGATTTAATGGCCAGATCATCTAGAGCTGAACTCTATCTCATATGGTTGACAAATCTTAAATTCTAGTTTTTTAAATTTAGTGCCTACTTTTCTAGCCAGATCTGCAGACATCTGCCAAAATGATTTCTTAGGAACAGTTCTAAAGGATAACCCTTGGCTCCAGAAAGCTATGTCAGGATGATGCAATTGTATGCCGCTAAGTCTTGATACAGGAAAAAAAGGTTAATGAAAAGCTGTGAGAAAGTGATAATATTTCCTCAGCATTTTTTCAGGAAAGCAATATGAAGTATAACAATAATCATAGATTAAGCACAGATCGATCATTTTTTCTGTATACTTAATCAAAATATCACAGAAACCCACTAATTACTGTGTCCTTAGCATTTTGAATCATTAATCTAGACAAGTAGAAGAAAACTACATATGGCCTAAGAAATCACACACCACGTAAGAATTCATCTTTGGTATAAAGAAGAACCCAGTGTTAATATCTCCCATCTCCACGTCTTCCTTTATTGTTTCCCATTCATTAATCCATGTGTGTAGTTTAAAGGACTACTTCTGATCTGTCAGTTTAAGGATTAAAATAGGGTCAAATGGAGTCCTGTGAATAGCATAGTTCTTATAACTTCAGTTTATTTTTCTACTTTGTATTTGGTTTGTATTCAATTTCAGAACTGGCCAAGGATTATTTAGTATCTAGGTGGGATGCATTGGCGCAGCATGATTTAGACTGGCTAGCTCTTGCCTGTTTCAGCTGCTATTTTTTGCAATGAGTACTGAGCTCTTATTAGGCTCCTTAAACTAGTAGAAATGCTCTGCAGCAAGAATAATCAAAGCATTAATGCAGATTCTGAGCTAACCGAGAACCACAAGGTACAATCTGAAAGTGGTATTAAAAATGATAAATTAGCGGCATGGTTAACAGACAGCCAACAGAGTCGTCAGCCAACAAAACCAGAAGGATGGCTTAGTTACAGACATAGCATGAAGGCAGCAGATAAAGGGTAGTACTTGGTTATACTGTTTCCTTTCAGGGCTTTAATAATACAAATAATTGTTTTAAGAAATTGCAAAAGGGAAAAGGAATTGGAATTTTGCCAGTTTGGGCCCTCGTATGTAGCTGTGGACCAAAACAGATGCACAGCTTTAGAATCTACATTGGAAAAAAAAAAAAACCAACAAGTCAAAATATCTCAAGAATCTCCACCCCAATGTAAAAACAATGAACAATGAGATATATTTCACAATAAAAAAATATGGATTTCTGGTTGAGGTAAAACTGTGCAAAGTCCACTCATTGATCTGACAGAACCATGTTCTCTTTGTGCATCTTCTCTGTAACTCTCTTCTCTCCTCAAAATATGCTTGGAGTCCACAATCCAAATGAAATCAGAGTTGTTACAACTTTCAAAAACTTTGGAAATATTATGGAAAGTGTTTGGAATATGCTGTTGAGAAAAGCCTTTATTACAGCAACAAGACAAACCGTTTGAATGTCTCAAACAATGTCAGACAGCTTTATAAGTGCCAGTGAGCGTAACCAGAGTACACAAAGCATGGGAAACCAGAATTCCATTGCTTTCAGCACTTGTGTGGAGGTTTGAGTGCCATAATGAAGAAAGAAATAGGCTGTAGCAAATATGTTTACTCCTCTTGGTCAGCACACTTTGGAAGGGAAAGGAAAGGAAATAAAATCTACATGTCATGCAACTGAGAGGGTACGATTAGGCATTTTAATAATGCTTTCTTTAGAGAAGCTTTACAGGAGCTGAGAAGCAATTCAATTAGGTACTGTACAAATATATAATCCTAGATATTCTCTTCTTGAAAGTGCTTGAAAAAATCATAAAAAAGAGAGAAAGGGCAATGTTAAATAGAGGCAAGAGGAGTAAACCACAAATGATGTGTGTTTTGTAGTAAAAAAAAGAGGGGCTTAAAATATAACCATTACAACTAATTAATAGGGGAGGAAATGAATCACACAAAGACAGTAAAAAAATGGAGAAGAAATCCGTACAGAACTACCAACTCACCCCCAAGACCCCAACTCTGCTTTTAAAAATAGATTTGCTAGCAAACGTATGTGTTTTGGTAAAGGATGTATGGTTTCTCTCAGTGCTCAAAATCTGTATAAATATACAAGTTAATTAAATCTACATGTTTATTCAGGTTAAGCTTTCAGAATTCATTACAATTCTACCACAATCATTAAATTCACTATAAAAATGTTTTAAAATGGCTTGGGAAGATCTCCCTATCTAATTGAAGAAGGCTGAAGAGTAGCGAGTCCACAGGAAGATCCAAGCCCTCAGCCTAATCTCTTTGCTGTCCTAGACTGCACAGCCAAACTCAGAAGTATCAGACCATTTCTAGAAACACAAAGACACTTAGAGTTTTTCCCTCCCTACCAGTTCTCTCCTCCTCTTTCAGTAGATGCCAAAGTTACAGTGTAAGGCACAGTGGCACGGTGTTTTTCTTAACAGAGGCAAATTTTACATCTATAATTCTGGATCAGTTAATATAGTTGACTTTAAATTACATCAAGGCTAATTCACAGATTGATTTCACTTCACAGATCTCTCCTGAGACTCTAATCACAGCTGCATATGATTTAGGGTCAGCCTTTTGCAGTAGTCTTGGTCTCATGTGATTTTAAAAGGCAATGAACAGATCTTAAAGGCTGTCCAGCAAACATTTAGCAGTTTGTCCCAAATTCTCTGCTGGTGTAAATTGAGATATTTCCGTTGGTATGAAGGAATAAATTTACATCCACTGAGAGTATGGCTATTGTAATTTGCTCTTTGCTCCTACTCTTTAGTGTATGAAAGTTTTCCAAGGTGCACAGATTTATCTCTAGTTATAGAATGACCAACTAAAGGTCAGAAAATGCCATCTCCTCAGCACCCCTCTGAAATATTAACCACTTCCTGTTCATACAGTCAGTAGCTTATACACAGCTATAAAAATATAGGCATATATTTAATGAAAACTTATAGAAGGATATTCTAAAAATGCAACCTGTAACAGTTAAAAAATGTCTTTATGAAATTAATTTCCTAAACCTGAGAGGGAGCGTGATTAAATTATGACAAATGCAGTTTATACCTGGAAATGTATGAATGATTTAAATGAGATACGAATTGAATCTGTGAGAAACTGGAACCATCACCATTTAATAGACTTCATTTCACTGAATCGAACTGAGCTTGAGTCAATTTGCAGTCCATTCACCAAAGACTATCATAGATTGGCTGTGATGGAAGCATTTTTATCACAAGACATAATGCAGTGAAACTGTAGGATTAAGAGAAATAAGGTGAAGAAGAAGATTTGAAACACGCTGGCATGCATTCCAAGGGAAAACAGGTTTCAACAAAGCTTTTTTATAACTTGTCATAAAACATGGGGTCTCCATTTGGAATTCAGTCTTTGCTGTGATAGAGAGTGTGCGCAAATATTTCTAAAAGATGGTCAGTACCCAAGAAAGTTTACATGTCTAA
The DNA here is from genome assembly GCA_013389885.1 of Geococcyx californianus. Taxonomy (NCBI): domain Eukaryota; kingdom Metazoa; phylum Chordata; class Aves; order Cuculiformes; family Neomorphidae; genus Geococcyx; species Geococcyx californianus. The sequence goes on from VWPV01010475.1 coordinate 24,414, forward strand.
TTAATGATAAAACCAGCATTTGGATAAACCAAACAAATCCAAGGAGTGTAATCTGTTTCATTTATCAAAACAAAAGAGGTAACTGAGAAGGAACTTGATTACGGTTCATAAATACCTCCAGAGGGAGGAAATAGAAGGTACTTTAGTAGTTCTCAATGTTACAAAGAAAGGCATAACAAGGAGCAGTTGTTGAAAGTGAAATCCAAACAAATGCAAATGAGTGAGAAAATCATAGTAAAGATGATTAACCCAAGAAACAAATTACTGAGAGGAATAGCAGGTTCTCCATCTTCTCAAGCTTTTCAGCTAAATCTAAAAGGCTATAACAAGACAAGGTTTGGTTATAGAACACTTAGGTCGTCGCCACACAGATTTTTGCAAACAGATGTGTGTTTGTGATATGCTCCAAGGCAGATGGAAGCAGTGCATCTGTACTGAAAGCCATTTGTCCAATTTAACATAACACACCTCTCAAACTGTGACTGCAGCGAGCTCGCGTCTGTTTGCAATATGACTGCTGCAAGTGCTATGAGCTGGGATTTTTCTATGGGCACTAAACTGTAGGCCAGGCCAGGTAGCAGCTGAAAGAACAAATCTAGAAGGTAGCAGTCAGATAAGCAGGTGTAACAAGGGTTATCAGCTACCCATCTGCAACCAATGTGAAACAAAGCTGGAAAGACATCTCTTAGCTATTTCAGTCCTTGAGAGTAGCTATATTTTTTGAAGATAAACCTTGAGAAGGAAATATATGAGATTGTAAACTGGCTTATAGCTCAGTCTTTGGTAAATTTTAGTTTTCTCCCAAAGTCACAAGACAGAGCATGTTGTATGAGTTCAAGAACAAAATCTGCCACAGCCATATCCTTTTTCCCCTATTTTGTCATGGTGTGTTATGATTGGATAAGGTGTCCATCAAAATACCAGTGGTACTGGTCACTGGTATAGTATGATTGGATAAGGTGTCCATCAAAACACCAGTGGTAACCTCTCAATATCACAACTTTTATTCTTCTGTTGTTAGAAGTACTTATCTAGTTGTGCTGCTCAGAGATGCAGTACAGGACAAGTCACAGCATAACAGTTTCTGGAAGAATGTGAGGGCATATCTTCCATAAAGTCATCCTTCTCTGGCAACCTGAAAAATTCACACAGTTTAGTTTATCTTTGAGTTGCCTTACAGTATCTTTTTTGGATGGATTTCAAAAAACTTACAGGAGTGTTTGAAATAGATTTTTGGAATTATAAGTGTATTTTCACAAAAAAAAAAGACAAACCTCCACCTACCCAAACCCAAACCAAAAAGATTTCCTCCCTTCACTGTTTACTTAAAATTCCACAGGTTTTAGAACTTGAACTTTATTGAAGAGACAGAGGAAATCCACATGGAAAATTGTTCCATATAAGGCCAGGTGGACCTCCTAAAAATTTTAATTTGGAAATTATAGAAAAAAATAGAGATCTGTATGTGAAAATGGTTGTATAAAGACAGAGAAACAAAAAAGCGAAAAATCCCGCTACCATTTCTTGCCCTGGGTCAATTATTTTTTTCAGTGAAAAGATTAAAACTAAGCCTGAAAAATATTTTTCTCCTTTTTGTAAAAGAATGATAGCTGGAAAAATTTGACTAAATGGTATTTAGAGTCTTCACACCGAATCATCCAATGTAGGCTTTGGAGTATCAGCTGTGTCCAAAGGCATGTGGGTTACAGCTGCATCAACTTCAAGGTGCAATACTTGGCATGGTACGAAAGGGTTAGGGCTTTTGAAAAAGGCAGAAATAAGGATAACATGAGGGATGCAAATTTCAAGGCTACCTCCAAATCCCATTACCTAGATTCCCTGCTCTTACTAGTGTCGTTTCATGGGAAGCTTTGTTGCTAGAGGCAAAAATTTCATCTCATACCCTTGAGACTAAAGATGTAGAAGGGAATTACAGTTTTTAGTGCTGTCAGCAATTTTGATTTATGTCTATACTAGGAAATGAAATTGTATCAGTTTCCATTCCCAATGGACAGTTTGCCAAAAGCCAACCTGTTTTACTGACATGGACATAGACCATGCATGCACAGGTCTTACGCTTGCCTGAGTTACTTACAGGTATATCCAGCACCTCTGAACCAAATTCCCTAAGGGGAAAGAAGCGTACGAGCCTTTAATAGAGACAGAAGGAAGAAAGATGCTTTTTAATTTAAATTATTGCTTTTTCCACTCTTTCCTTCTACTCCCCCCCTCCCCTCATTTATCCTCCAACAAAGAACTACAGCAACTGTGTACTTAGATCCAAGAAAAAATGCAATAGAAGGGAACTAACACATTGGAGTAGGAGATATAAGACTCTGTTTCTAACACATTGTGCAGAAAAGAGTTTGATAAATTCCTTAACATGCTTCTCAAATGGCTCTGATGGCTAATGTTTGATTTGCATCAATGATTTAATCTTAATCAATCAAAGAGAATAGCACTGAATGCAGTCTTAGTGTGGGGATTGAAATGCAATTGTAGTAAAATGTAACAATAAACATCTAAAGCTGATGCTTCTCTCATTTGTCCAGATGGAATTCAGAAACAACTCCACTCTGATGAACGTAGTCATACTGGAGTAAAGTTGGTGTAAACAAGAGCAGATTCCTGCTGTATGAGCTGAAGTAATTTCAGACTTAGCACTGAATTCTGATAAACATGCTACAATGCAGCTGTATATTAAATAACTGATTTAGAACAAAAACAAGCCACTAATGCCTACATTTTTCTTCAGAATAATAGATGGTTGAAATACAGTATTTCTGAAATAAGTGACAAGGAGTGTTAGCTTTTGAAATACGTTTTATTCAGTTGACTATAATAACAGTAGAAAATGAAAGAAAAAATGCCTTAGATTCACAGAAAAGAATATGCTTTTATGCAAAAGAGACATCAGACCCTGATACATAGAGAGAATTTAAGACATCTGTGCTGAGATCCATGAAGGTGTTTAGATACATAATTCTGTTATACGACATCTGAAGCTCTGATTGGAGAAGAGAGAGTAGGAAGCTACCAGAATGTTGGCGTGGGATATACATGTCCTGAGCTGTATTTCTGTTTCACTTGAGGACACAAAATACAAGCCAAGGAGCAGTGGAAATTATATGCATTTGGGACAAAACCTCATAACAGCCAAAACATTGTATGGAGAAGCCTTGATTGTCTTTCTAACAAGAGCATTTGAAGAGCATAAACCAAGCTTTTGGGCTCTGAAGTTCCATTTTATCTAAGAAAAAAAAGAAAAATAAGATAGATAGAAAATAAAGAAATTCAGATTTCCCTTGTGAGACCTGAAAAAGGGAAAGAATCACACACAGAAAATCTCATTCCTGCCACAAATCTTTAGGAGACTGGTTCTTTTTTTAAGTCTTAGTCTAAAGCTAAGAATTCCAAGGACCTACTGAACTGCAACAAAGTCCACATAGTCTTCTATGAAAACATCTTCCTGTTACTTTTGAGTTGCAGCCATGATTACGCACTGGGAAGGTGCAGCATTCCTCCGTGTAAACTCAAACACAGCAGCCAGAACAAGACAAATGCAAACCCTTCTTCTCTGCGGCTCCACCATGACCTGTCCGTGTTGTCTCTGTCCATGCCTCCTACAGGCGTTGGATATATGCAGTATGTAGCTTTCCTCCTGGGTAGGCCACCTGTGTATGCCCTGTGACTCATTTCCAGTCCTGCTTTTACCCCTGTATCCCAGAGGTATCCCCTGGACCTATGTCACAACCTTGTCTCCATTCCTGTCCCCAGCTCCATTTCTTTTAGCTCTTGGCTGGCCTCCCAGGATGTATCCGGGACCTGGATCATCACTTGCTGTGTCTACCACTGCTTCTGGACCCTGTAGCCAGCACCTGGTAGGATGCACCCCATGGGTGAGGGCATCGCATGTGTGTGGATCACCTTTGACTCCCAACTCCATTTCCATAGGTTTTTTGCTGTTTTCTGAAAGGTGGATCTTTACCGAAGTTGAGTGCATTACAGTATCACGGTATCACAGTATCGTAAGGTTGGAAGAGACCTTTGAGATCATCAAGTCCAACCTATGACCCAACACCTACACCTGCTACCTACACCTACTCCTACTTGTCAACTACACCATGTCACTAAGTGCCTCATCCAAATTCTCTTTGAACACCTCCAGGGATGGTGACTCAACCACCTCCCTAGGCAGAGCATTCCAGTGAACAATTACCCTCTCAGTGAAGAATTTCTTCCTAAGAAGAAATTGTCATATCCTGTGCTGAATGTGGCAGGAATGTGTGAGCTGGGATCTGAATGAGCCCAGCAAAAATGGCCCTGAGGTGATGTAGGCACTTGAATTCCTGGATGTCCTTAGGTAGATGCCTAGATGCTCAGCTACAACCAAAAGACAGATAGCAGTGAGGAATCAGGCATCTTGACAATAACTTCTACAAGTAGACAAGCCAGAGCAGTCCAGTCTCAGCAACCATTAGAGCACACTGACACAAACATCTTGTCTCTGTTGCATTTAAAGCATCTTCATTTTATTTTTCATTGGTTTTTTTGATGTTTATCTACTTTCTGGAACATAGCACGATCCTTTTTGTGACAATCTCCTGTCCATTAGATTATAAACTCTTTTATGGAGGAATTCCTGTTATGGTGTGTCCACCCTTTACCATAGCAATGACTCTCTTTCAGCTGGAGGTCTCTAAGCACTACATTTAGAGAATATCATCATGCCAGCAACACAGAGGACGTCTGTGTAATTGTTGGTTTCAAATTGACTAATGATTTTGCAAGGACATGTTAGTTTTCTGTGCCTCATACTTTCATACTAGCAAGACCATATTTGTGAGTGCCACAGGATAACACAAGATGATAAAGCTTTCTGAGCTTCAACTATCAAATAAGCAAAGCTTTTAGAAAGAAAATATTCTTAGTCATGAAGCCTTTCAACTTACTTTTGGTTTTAGCATTTTGATGGAGAAAGGGGAAGTTGCATTTGCTGCATTTGTACAGATATTCAGATTCACATATGAAACCTCACCTATATATGACTGGAATTCTTGCTTTGAAGGGCAAGAGAAATCTGGTACAAGTGACAGAATCTGATCTTATCTCTTTTTCTCACAGCTGCTGGAGGAATTTGTAATGAAAAAAAAAGCCATAGGGTGAAGCAGGTTGATACATTCGAGATTCAGCATTTTGTTTAAAACCTGCTCCCAGAACTGCTGTAATGATATGGGTGAATGTTGATTTCTATTAACTACATTGCAAATATGTACAACATGTTCTGTCCCTGGGAAGATGCCACTATGAAGAGATATCACAGCTGAATTGCCAGAGAATTCAAGTGTGATGAGAAGAGGGAGGAGGAAGGAAGGAAGGAAGGCACAAAGAACAAAATGTCCCCACAGCCACCCACGAGGACACACTCCTAGTGAGATATGAATCAGCAACAGCCAAGGAAGCCCTGATGCTTAAAGGGGATTATGTAAGAATCTGAGGTAAGGGGTGTCACTGGCACCTTTGGGTATTTCTCAGGCATTTTAGTGTCATCTAACCTGAGAACAGATACCCTGAGCTCTCCTGTAGTCTATGAAGAAAACCAAGCAGCTGTTGAGGGTGATAACTTTCACAAGGAGCCTAAAGTAGACAGGCTTGGAAATTAAGCATCAAAGGTAAATGTTTTTTGGCTGCACAGAATGCAAACCTTCAGCTAAAATCTGCTGTTTTAACACTTTGTGAAGAGCTCTTTGCTATCCAGTCTCATAGATCATAGTCTTGTCGGGAAGGTAAAACGTACTCCCCATTCTAGTATTCTGTTGTGAAGGATAGATGTCAAAGGAACACGGATAAGGCATCATTACCATAGCATAAGGCATTATAAGAATAATCATAAAGCAACAAACTGCAATCTCTGTGCTAAAAAGATATGACTCTGCTTTTGCTGACCTTGAGAAATAGGGACTTTTGTAGAGCCTTGTGACACAAAAATCACTAATTTTCATTGTTCTCATCTGCTCAGTAGGGAAGTCAGTAGGGATGAAAATATGTTCTAATAAATTGATATTTCTTAAGTCAATTAGCTCTCCTTGGCTTATGAGTATGACCCTTTGTAGATCTTATCTTCCTGCACTGGAGAGGTCTAATGTGATGTAACTACTCAGATCACGTGCATGTGAAACTGATCAAAACTAATAAATCACGACTGTTAGTGTGTATTTCTGAGAAGTTAATCATAATTTTGGTATTTAGTTGCTAATTTTGAAGTTGCATGTGGACTAAAGAGATACTAGGTTGTGTATGACCTGGCTGTCAGTACCGTAGGAGAAGAGGGAGAGGAAATTTCCGTAGTATGTCTGTTGTAAAGTCACTGAGTTTTTGTGATATTTAACTTTTCCTTTGAGGGACATCAGAAAACAGCCCCTAGGCTCTACAGATGTCCATACATGCTATGATTCCAGTTTACTTGTTTGCTTCTAGGAATGTCTATCTTATACTCTTCTGGACTTTTCTGACTGTGGCAGTATAAAGAATAGGAAGACAGGGGAACAGAAATTAAGAGAGAGAAGTGTCAGATCAGCATCACTAGAAGACCTGTGCTCAAACACAGCACAGCTCTATGACTTCTCGCTGTGATTTCAGGATATGTGGAGCTCAGCCACAAGCACAGCTTCAGTAATTTTGTAGAAATAGACCATTATGTGGTTTGTCACTTCACTGGTCGGTAGGTATGGGATCAAAGTCATAACTGTTGTGCACTGAGGATTGCTCCCACTCACAGTTTAAGGCAGCCAATTTCTGAAATATTTTTGGTCCATCAGTAGGCTCTTAAAGGCAATGAGAAAGATGAACCTTACGAAGAAGGTGAAAAAAACAACAGACCTTATACACTTGGAAGAATTCACTTATTTATCAGAGACGAAGATATGACTCCAGTTGGTAAAATGTAGAAAAAAAATGAGTGGAAAGAGTGAACAAGAAGACAATGTGCAGTAGGAAATGTCAAAGAAAGAAGTCTAAGTCACTTCAGGTGAACAATTCTATCTCATGCTATACAAGGTGTGATATGAGGTTTTGTGCGGTGGTGATTCATAAGCAATTCGTGTTGGAAAAGTATATCAGCTCAATGACATGAAAATGACTGATCTTTATGCACTTGAAATTATATATCTCAAAGGCATAAATTCTCATTTATGATTGTTTATACTCACATTCTTATCAGTGTGCAGAAAGGCTATATACAAATAAAGAGTCAAATAAAATCTTTAAGCACAATAGGGAAGACAATTTATATTGTATGATGTTTTATTCTTATTCTTTTTTATTATTATTTACTGTGCTTCCAACGCTTCAAAATTCTAAAAGTATAATAAACTTCAGAGCTTTATTTTGTTGTGTCCAAAGGCTCACAATGGTGGGATGATATGAGATTTTTTTTATAATCTTTTACTTTATTAGTGTGTATAGGAGCATTTTAGTAGTTGTCTTACTGTAGGCTTAACAATCCATTTGGTAAAACTCAAAAAGTTAAGTTTCCAGTTTTGATGTTATTCAATGTCTAATCTGGACATAGTGTTAAGGCAATTAAAACCATCCAAAATAACAAAAGATTTGTTGAAGTCATTAGGCTGAAAGTGCCGAAGCATTCGTTCTCTGATCAGTACACTATATAATTCCTTGCATATGACAGGTCAGACTGAAGCCTTTTTCAGATTCCTGAAATAAGAGTGCTGTCTATTTACAGAAAGCAAATTTTTCAACTTTCCTTGATATCTATGTGTTCCTGGATCAACACCAAAGTTTGTTTGAAAAGGGAAGTTCAAAGCTACTTAGAAGATTGGACACTGATTATATTTTAGTTTTTAAATACATCATAAACAATCCATCATGGTTTCAGAAATCCACTGTAAAAGTCCCCCCCCTGCACCATCCACTCTCCATTTCTTGCAGTTTGCTTAAATCTGATGTATAACGCTTTCAAAAGTTGTGGAACAGCCTATTTTGAGAGAACTTGTAAGCAGGAACACATTAATGGGTATCAGGTGCAGCTATGAATTTAATGAATGGTTTGTTGGAAATCACATTAAATAGCAACATCCGTCTGCAGATGAGCTCTGCAACGTCCTTATTTCAAGCCGAGGCAGATGGAGGATTTGCAACGCTCTTACTGTTTTCTGGTTCATGCAGCATTGCTTGCTTGTAAATACATTCCCAATCATGCTTGAAAAGATCTGGAGCTTGACTGTCCAGCCTTTTATTTTTGCAGCTTCCTCTTCAACATAATAAATGTAGGAAGAGTGTAACAAGGTTCATCATGAGTATTAAATGGTTTTAGGGTCTTGTCCTGCTCAAAAATCCCCTCTCATACAGCTTTAGACTGAAGAATGGGGGTGAAAAGGAAACTATAAGGGTTTTATTTCCAAATTGCCATTACTTTCTGATGGAAGTAAATTCAGAAGTTTCATATTTAACAACAAAAAGTGGAAATGCCACATAAAGTATCAAGACCAGTGGCTTGTTAGGAGGTTGCTCTCTTTCAGAGCATCGCTGTGTTAGCAAGTCACACTCTTTCAGAGCATCGCTGTAAATTAATTTTTAATGTTGATTTTCAAAAATATCCCAGTTCATTTTTATTTTGAGCCATTTGCAATCCAAATGTCTCCTACAATATTTATATATGGCTGTCTCCTGGGAAAGGAAGAGGTGAAAACACTTTCCTAGGGAATTATTTGTATGATACATAAGTGGATAGACCAGACTGGCAGATACTACTTTCTTCCCTTAGTCCTTCTCAAGGATATGGGAGGAGTTAACCCTCTTATACTGTGTGAGTTTTAAGCTTTTTCCCCCTATAAGTCAAATAAAAAGGATAATAGAGGAAAAGAAAAAGTATATTGGATATTGATTTCTGTCCCAAACATAAGGAAGTCCATCTTGGGAATGTGTATAAAAGAACCCCTCTTTATTAATGATATCCTGATTCTAAATGGCTACTGACAGTTGCTGATCAGTAAGTTTAACCTCCTACCTATAACTGTCTCCTCTCTTGCTCTAGATAGCAGATAATTTAAACAGTTTTCAAAAGACCATGTTACTAATTTGGTGAGACAAGATTTCACAGAGACATACAAAAGCAGCAGAAATGTGTGAAGACATTCACTGATCAGATTATGCTGGTTTGAAGACAGAATGTAAAATATCTTTCTATAAAATTCACTTCCAGGTAGAAAAGATAGTCCTATTCCCAAGTCTCACTTCTAGCATGTTAACATAGCTTCATTGGCTTCAGAACTACACCTAAAGGATAAATAACATAAATATATAACACTGTTGAAGTCAATGGGCCTCTGATGAATCACGTCAGTTGGAGTTGCTGTTTAGCTTGTTGTTTGCAGAAATTTCCAAACTTGGAAACTCTTTCTCACATTTCTAGCAAAGTCAAAATAGGTCTTTGTGAAATAACTGCATCAAGCAGTAAATGATGTATGAAATGAAATAGCTCATCCATCCCATACATGAAGAATGGGCAGAGGAAGTTTTGCTCTTTTCGCCATGTAGTTTTAAGCAAGTCCCTGATGCACAACCATCGTTTGCATGGAGTAATGGGAGGAAGGGGGTGATGCTGTCATTCTTATCTGCTATCAGGTGTGGCACTTCCATATAGAGAAATTCAGATTGTGTGTCTTCCTCGCTTTGTGTAATAAATATTGCCCTACATTCTCTCAAGTATCTTCCATTGAATTCGAAGGGTGTTGAGCCTGCAGTGCTGGGGAACTATTCAGGCCTATATAGATATTTTCCTTTAAGTTAAATTTTCCTATGAAACTGATCCAATCTCTTCTGACATGTCCAGAATACATAGTGAAATGACATGTTAAAAATCCCTAAGATTTCTATCAATAAACTGGCATATCTAGTGCGCTCACTTACAAATGTATTGGCTCAGGTCATATGAACAGTACTGACTTACTAGTTTGGTGATGTGCCTGAGCCAATATTGCTGGCAAGATACTGCTTATTCAGCACCAACTCTGCAACATTTACATTCACATATTTCAGAAGTTCTACATTTCACCTAAATTTGAAGTTAGATAGCTGGCTTGTGCCACTTGTCTGTTTTTTTCCACTACACAGGTCCAAATGGCAGTTTGTCTCCCTGAAAATAAACATACCTCTGAATAGCTTATTTGAGCTTAATCAGAGTAGAAATTGCCTAGAGGACTGGTTTAAATCATCTTGGTCTAGTGAAGTTAGGTGTGGTGAACCCCACCTGAACAAGTACTTTAACAATCATTATAAGATTTCTCTTGTGTACAACCACAAATACTACAAAAGCTAAAAAAGCCCATTGTGATTCTGCACCAGGAGAAAAATTAGTTCCAATAAGTTTTGAAACTTAGAAAGAAAAAGCTGCAGTAAGGCTGAGGAAGCTTTTGAAAAGGAGCATTTGTTTCTTGTCCCATTGGAATTCCAAAACTTTACACGTTTTTAGTGGCATGAAGACTTCATGTCGTAATACGATGGACAAATAAGTTTTACAGTACACTTAAAATTTTGAAAATCTGAATCTGCAGGCGTTTTTGACTTTTTTTGTTGGCATCTCTTCTCTGACAACCATATCTGACCCACAAAGGATAAAAGTTTAACCAGGATTGTGTAACTATTTTCTGCCTGTCTCAGGAAGGTTTTTTCACCATAATATTACAGGTTCGCATAGATTCGACTCTCTGTGGTGACTGTGTGGGGACTGGCTTCCCATACCTCTCAAACAGTCAGAAAAGCAACTCATATTCAGAATATAGATGTTTAAATGCTTCTAAAATTCACACTGTGTTGATACGCATCTCTAAATTCATAGCTGCCTCTATTATTCGTTTGACTGTGATGGTCTGCTTGGCAGAGATGTGGCAGCAAATTTAGCCATCAGGCTTGGGATGCTTCTGAGTTCTGGTGCACCCTTCCTGAAGTTTTGTCAGAAATAGTTTGCTTGTCTCTGAAAGCAGGGTGATTTGATGGCTTTTGGCAGTCACAGTTTCCCCCACGTATTTAGTTTTGTTCCAAGAATGCCAAGAAAATGTTCTTTCTCTTAGAAAATAGTCTTCTCCCTGCTGAATTCATGTTAAAATATCCTCAGAGGGCTTTGCTGTCACCTTCTGTAGGTTAAAACAACAGGATATTCCTTCTTCCTCCTCCTAACTTTGAAGAATCTCGCACTGGGTTGCATTTTAAGGCTTTTGAAGTACAGTCTGCTGCCTACATGCAGTCAGCAGCATGGCAAAGAACAGCATCTGAGCCCCTGAAAACTGCACGTGCTTTTTGGTAGAAGAGAATCAACACGCAGAGTTATTAGATATCCTGGGTCTCTACCACTCTGTAGGATACGGGACTGTGGCAACTGCTGCTGTGATTTCTGTGCAGTGTGGACACATCCAAGTTAACAAGAAACTAGTTTGCTAAGACAGAAACAACCATTTAGCCTATCAGTTCCCAAATGTCACTTGATTTCTGTGCTATTTGGTTCAGACTGCTTAGGTTACAAGCCACCTAATTCCAAAGTAATTCATATGGGGTTTTGCTAGATTATAGGTGTAGTTGTGCAGCTAAGAGACATGGAACTGGGTAAGAAACAGAACATTTCCATATCTCACATTACTTATCTACCTCAAAAAACGATGAAGGAGTTGACAAGCTAATGCTGACAGGAGCATAATGTCGACTGGCCAGAGCCAGAGCACCTCAGCGGAGGCAACATGCAATTTAAGAGTTCAGAGGAGCACGAGCGACAAGCACACGGCACAGCATGAGTAAAGAAAGGATGTAGTTCTTGATCCCAGGGCAGGGCATTACAATAAGGAATCTTTTCCCCTCTCTTTGCATTTGGGAGTTTGCAGGGGCTTTGACACATGACAAATTTATCCTGTGTTGATCATTTACCAGCTGAACCTTAGTAAATGCTAGTGGTGAACAGGATGTGCTTTGACTCTACTTAAGCATTTTTTACTGCGTTCTAAAACATATGAAATCATCTCTGCCACCTTTGTTTTGGAGTGAAAATCTATCTTACAGTATTTGGAGAGAAGTTTCACTTAGGAACCTCTCATCTACTTTAGTAACTATAAACAAACCATGAGATATGGTCACTGTGAGGAGAAAACAGATAATCCCTGTCCTTCCTTTCCTTTCTGGTAATTATTTCCTGACGTAGAAGCCAGAGCATTACTTTCCTGAAGAGATTTTGTGCACTGGGAGACACATATATGGACACTGCTGGCAATTCAGTGGTGGGTTTGGAGCTCTTACTCTTAGTAAACATCTAATACCCCCTCAAAGAACCAGAAAAAAGACAGTACAATAAGGACAATATTACTTCTAATACCAAACACACTACAATAAAGCATTATATTATCCATGTCAGCCCACACAAGAGGAGAAAGAACACCTCTAAGACGTGTGGTGAAGACAGACGGAAGGAGATTTTGTTTTCAATTGCCATTTTCAGAGAAATTGCCCCAATAGTTAATTCATTGATCAAATTTGCCAGTTTTCTGATGCTAAAGAGGAGGAAATCAGAGCAAGAACAATCAAAAAATCTGGGTTTATTTTTTTAAAAAGGGAAGTGGGAAAAAAGTTAGACTGACTATTAAGGAAAACAGAACAAAAGAATACACTTTAAAAAGAGAGATGGTGAAATCCGAAGAGAAATTGTGGAAACCCCCAAGCATTTATTGTAGATTTTTTTTCTGGACTGAGTAGAAAATATACTTTGGAGAACAATTCTTCATTGTCAGGGGAATTAACTATATTTCCTACTATATCCTTTCTATCTCAGGTTTGTATGAATATGTGAGATAAGCCAATGGAGGAAAGCCGTTAGCTTCAGTGCTCTGCAGCAGAAGAGTAACGCTAATGCAATTCTGTCAATAAAGGCTGAAGAGTTTCTTTTGTTTTTTTTTTCTCCAGGTGATGAAAAAATTCTGGGTGATGAGCTTGGGCGAAAAAAAATGGGGAAGTGTATAGAAACATAGATATACTACTTTTGTTAACTGGTGTTAACAGCTTGAAGCATCAAGTTTCTGTGAGTATAGCTAGGAGAATACCCTCAGTTACCTCAGGAAATGCAGCCGAGAAGATTCACGTTTCTTTGCAACCTCTCTGTGAATTTTAATCTTCATGTTCATGTAAGTCTGGTTAAATACCTTGAAGGCTTTCCCCTTCTGCCACTTATGACTCTATTCCTATTAAATCTGTCATTTCGCTGTTGTTTCAAAGAGATTGAATATAGAATCTCTCATACAAAGGCTGAACTTTTGAAAGAGAGTGTTCAAGGAATATCACTATATAGTTACAGAAATATCCTGTAAAACAAACACCCTGTAAGAAGGAAACAAAGGCTTGGATGAGAGTCATTTGAGTTCTGAATAAAAGTTTTTATTTTAATAACATTTTTTTCCTATTTACTTAGAAAATTTACAATCATATCTCATTTCAGAAGAAATGATAATTCAGAAGAACTGGTTACTTTTGACAATAAAAGGATATTTTATATAGTCCTCCATAGATGTATTTTGTCTCTGCTCTCTCCTAAAGAGAAATAAATGAAATCATACAAGTAGAGCCTCATGAATTTCAGTTCATCAGAAAAGTTGGAAGGAAAGTAATAGCTTATCAATTGGCAACCATATAAAAAGGTGAGAAAAAAATACAATGTATTATCCAGGCAGCTGTACTGAGAACTCAAATGAAAGATCAATAGTTCATACACTTTTCATTGTGGTACATTGACACCTTTGACCAAAGGGAGGGAAAATATCCTTCTGCTAGAACTAAATAGTGTTTTCTCAGTCAGACAGCTGCACTAGATTCTTATGGCGGTTAGCAATCAGGGAGAGATCAAGACCTACATTTTCCTAAAGTGTGTCAAGCAACCACTTCCACAGTGTAAAATAAGTCTAAGGAAGCAATTACATGTCTAATTTATTTTATGTACATGATCATAGGCTTTCATTTTGAAACAGTAATTCTGCAGAGTTATTGGTGTGGTTTTACTAGGAGAAATACTGTTGTATTTGAGATTTTGCTCTAGAGAATCATGGAATTCATTTTGTGTTGCCTCTTTATAAGTTTCATTTTACTTTAATAGGTCTGTTTATGGAAGTGGAGTATGAGGTTGAGCAGCATACCTTGTCAATGGTTTAGTATCAGGTTCATCCAAGGCACTTTAGATGTTTTCTTGGTTTAGTTTTACAAGGGAAGGTATTGATATTGTAAAAGTAGAATATAAACAGGCTATTTTGCACTTCTTTAAATATCAGAGCGTACTCCCATGCGTGCAGGAGTAACAGTGCCCTATCCCCCTTGCCAGCAGTGATGTATCAAACCTCCCTTTTTGCACCTCCAAGGCCACAGTGCACATGAACATTGCTGTAGTCAAGGGGGTGCCCTGAGTAGACACACACTCTTTTGAGTCAGAGCTGATGACACACTTTGCAGCTGAGGTGGTCTACAAGAACCTTCTAGAAAAACCCTGCCAGTTCTCATAGGCTAAATCTAGGATCTAGGAGCCCCTTCAAACTCTGGGGCATCTGCTGCTGCCTCAGTGCTGTTATGACTCTGTGACACGCTCCAGCGATAATCCCCACCTGTTTTAAGCTAACAGGTATCAAGTTTGGATACATTGGAGACAAGTACTCTGGACCATCCATGTCCCATCATACCGCAGAAAAGAGATGTTTACACAGGGAAAGTCTTCCTTCATAAAAACCCTCTAAGCCCAAAAGGGTATTGGTATATTTGCACCTAAGTATGACCTTCTATATAATTTTCAAGTGTACAGGTGCCATTATCTGCCAGTCACATCTATCCATAAGTAATATTGATTTTGTGTAGAGAAAATCCTCTTCACAGTAATGTCTAAAGTTACCGTATAAAAGAAACCTCTGTGACTAAGTTCTCTGACTGTAGAAGTGAGTCATTCCTCTGTAATTATATCCTTTTTATGGAGTGTCAATATATACTTAGAGGTGTTTATTGTGTGTCACTATGTTAGCCTTACTACAGAAAATGAAGATCTGGATCCACTCCTGGAAATCAGTAAAGCTCCATTAAAATTAACACAGTTGCAGTCATCTGATCTTCTTGTGCACCTTAAATTCACCATTTTCTTCCTTTCAGGTAAACCAAATTGCTATTTCTTACTCAGATTACTCGTTTCTTTTAAATTTACCCACCAGAATGTTATGTTTTTATAGAAATAAAAAATACAGAGAATAGCTATAGTTAACATTAAGAAGAATAAATATAGGATTTTTATACCATAGTGCAAAAAAAGCAACTGATGTGATATCCTGCTCTAATTAAAGTATGTTAATTATGGGAACAGATTTATTCAAATTATACTTGGTATGTGTAAGTGCAATATATTACGGATTTTTAAATATTTCTGCAAACATAGAAGATAGTGGAAATCCTTCACCTTATGTTTCAGTTAGAGTTAGCCAATTCCCATTTTCTGATGCCATATACAAATATGTTACAAAGAAAAAGCTAACGGAAAAAAGCCGTTACTCATTTTAATCTAGAAGGATGATTTTAACAGTATGAAACCAACAGGAACAACAGGGGTTCATATTGTCGCCTTTTTCTCTGGTTTGGGAGATTTCCCAAGAAACTCTGAACTAAAGGAAAGCTTTAGCCATTTGTGTTCCCTTGGGCACCATTTAAAATTAAAGGCACTCCTATGTGCATGTACTGGGTGATGTGGTCAGGAAGATATGTAGGGCTGGTATCAAGACAGATAACTTTAGAGCCTTATCCCATTACCACAAAGTGCCTGAAGTCCTTCCACAGACGTCAATGGACTTTAAAGGTCCTCAGCTCTCAATTCAGTTGCTTAAATCCAGGTAGTTACAGTAGTAGTCAATAGAAACCCATGTCTTCCAGGAGTGCCAGCTGAATCGAGACTTGCGGGATCCCCTCAGGTGGAGCAATGGCACTAAGTGCCTCTGTGCAGGCAGCTGAATTGAGCCCATAGGGCTGAACTCATTTTCCTTAACTAGACTTACACAATGTACATTTTTATGTCCAAGTTGGTCTCCATGCTGGACCTTTACAGATAGAAATAGGTACAAAGAATATTTCAGATGTCTATACTGGAGTGATGTGTCTCGTCCCAAGTTCCCTTCACTGGCTCTAAAAAGATTTTAGAAAACTCAGTTATTGATATATATTGATATATATTCAGTGCAGATACTTTGGCTAGATGCAACTCTCTAAATACAAATATTTAGGTTCACCTGCTACTCTGCCTTGTATTTGAGTTGCCTCCTGCCTCATGTTACTGCCCATTTCACAACACTTATCTGATCACCTTGCTGAATACCTCTGTGTTGTGGATCTTGCCTGCTTGCGTGATTAGTATCCCATAAGCTTTACAAATCTAATTAAACAGAGGAAGTTTAAGGCAAATTCAGACCTTTGAGTGTGTCATTTTGACCAGTCTAGCTTGTCCACATGTTTTCTCTCTAATAATTAGTCTATGACAGGAGGAAGGTCCTTGTGGTTCCATCATTTCCAAGTTTCCTGCCTTTGGCTGGTAAGAAGAAAGGGGTACTGGTGCTGTAAGACATTTAAAGCAGCAAAATGGTAACTAGAAACTTTGCATTAACTTTAATCAGGTTTGGATTGAAACCATGACAAAGTCTCAACAAACACCTTCTCTGAGAAAATGGCTTGCTGAGATAGGTGGTACAAGGCTGATCAATGCTTTCACACTGCTCACATGACCTTTATGCCTTCATGTTTCTCAGTATGATGCAATCTCTTCACACTCTCCCATGACTATGGGGCGTTTGACTGTGTTTTGATTTTCATTTCAATTATGAATCTATGCATTGCTGAAATATGTCTGCTGTGGGTTAGCCTTGGCCAGCAGCCATGTACCCACACAGCCACTTGCTCACTCCCCTCTCCCTCCTGCCATCCCACAGAACGGGGGAGACATGAAGAACAAAAGTGAGAAAACTTGTGGGTCAAGATAATCACAGTTTAATCAGTGAAGGAAAGGTTAAAAAAAGAAAAAAAATATAAAAGAAGAAAATGTAAAGAAAAAAAAAAGATGATGCAGAAGTAAACACTCAAAAACCCCCACCAGCAGACCCATGCCCAGCTGCTCTCCAAGCAGCAGCCACCTCGGAAATAAAGTGCCTACCACCTTCATCCTCCATCCCCTGATTTTATTGCTGAAAATGACATTAAATGGTATGGAAGAGATCTCTGACCAGTTCAGGTCAGCTGCCAAAACTGTGTCCGCTTTCCAGTTTCTTGCCCAAAACCCAGCACACTCACTGGGGGATGGAGTGGGGAAAAAGAGAAAGCCTTGCCATTGTGCAAGTACTGTTCAGAAATAGCCAAAAACACTGATGTGTTGGTAACAGTGTTTTAGCCACAAATCTAAAACATAGCTCCACGTAGACTGCTAGAAAGAAAATTAACTCCATCCCAGCCAGGCCCAGAACCAGGTCTAAGGTCTTTGCATTCTTGGGGNACTATGGGGCGTTTGACTGTGTTTTGATTTCCATTTCAATTATGAATCTATGCATTGCTGAAATATGTCTGCTGTGGGTTAGCCTTGGCCAGCAGCCATGTACCCACACAGCCACTTGCTCACTCCCCTCTCCCTCCTGCCATCCCACAGAACGGGGGAGACATGAAGAACAAAAGTGAGAAAACTTGTGGGTCGAGATAATCACAGTTTAATCAGTGAAGGAAAGGTTAAAAAAAGAAAAAAATATAAAAGAAGAAAATGTAAAGAAAAAAAAAAGGTCATGCAAAAGTAAACACTCAAAAACCCCCACCAGCAGACCCATGCCCAGCTGCTCTCCAAGCAGCAGCCACCTCGGAAATAAAGTGCCTACCACCTTCATCCTCCATCCCCTGATTTTATTGCTGAAAATGACATTAAATGGTATGGAAGAGATCTCTGACCAGTTCAGGTCAGCTGCCAAAACTGTGTCCGCTTTCCAGTTTCTTGCCCAAAACCCAGCACACTCACTGGGGGATGGAGTGGGGAAAAAGAGAAAGCCTTGCCATTGTGCAAGTACTGTTCAGAAATAGCCAAAAACACTGATGTGTTGGTAACAGTGTTTTAGCCACAAATCTAAAACATAGCTCCACGTAGACTGCTAGAAAGAAAATTAACTCCATCCCAGCCAGGCCCAGAACCAGGTCTAAGGTCTTTGCATTCTTGGGGGCAAGGCAAATTCAGAAGAACATCAGAGTTTATTGATATGCTACTACCTTTTGAGGGTTGGACGCAACAAAGGGCTGAATGGATGAGAAGATTGGAGCAGTTCCAGAATCAGAGTGAACATCTCATCTATTTGTAGCTCTCAAAGCGACTCAACGGTTGTTACTGAGAGCTAATTCTTGATTTGCTGCATGGATGGTCTAAAATGGAAAATCAGTCAGATATTATTCTTTGTCACTTCGGAAAAGATTCCCAAGGGCAGGATGAAGGTGGTATTGGATTATTTTTATATTGAGCAGTTTTATTTGCCCTACTTAAGAAGCAGTATGGGTTTCACATTAAAGGAAATACAGAAATAAATATATAGGTATGCATATTAAAATGAACAAAGCTTTCACTGTGCAGGCTAAGCTTTTTATTCGGCAACCAGCATGTCTTTGCTTGTTTCATATTTGTCAGATCCCTCCTCACTTTGATTGCACATTCAAAACAGATAGAGGTCATCACTACACTGTGCTGAACATTCGCCAAGAGAAAATGCTGGGTTTTATGGGAGGTGTTGGAAATATCTCAAAATATAGGTTGTATAACAGAACACTCAGGATTTTTTTCCCCTGAAAAGTGTTACATTGGCATGCAAAACACTTTTCTGTGACTGTTTGTGGGGAGCAGACATCCAATTAGTAAAAAGCTAGTGCTCAGTCCATCAATAGTCAAAGTGTTTGGGAGCTCTGGCCTTGCCTTTTGGATTGGTTTTGGAGTTTCTTTTTCAGTTGAAGCAGCCATTGTTATCACACCATGCAAGCAACTGTAGTGCCGACTGTCCCACACATTGTTTTACTTGCAGCCTCACTGGCACTTATTTAATTATTGTCTCATTTAATTTAAACTACATACAGTAAGAACATTTCAGTACTTAAAGCTAGAGAGAACACTTGAGAATGTTTTTATCACTTATAAACAGAGACTCGGAAAAGGATAGGGGCACCTGCATGCATTTCTTTTTTTAATATATAGTTCAGTTAATTATATTACTTCATAAGAAAGATTGTGTAGGAAAGCACTGGCTGCGGCCAGGAGGTTTTTATATAATAAGCAGTTTGTTCAAAATACATTGGTTGCATACTGATATTCTGGCTTTTCTTTTGGGGCTGAGGAAATAACTGGAACTGTATATTGCTTTCTACAGGATTTAACTTCATCATTGCTTGCATAATGACAGTAAGTCAGACAGTGTAACTGGAACCTGGTGCAAATGAGTCTGGCCAGTCCTTCTCTATTATTGTATAGACTGAGCCAAAGTGCTGGATTCGGACTTGGTTTTTTATTTTGGTGCATTTGAAGTCCCCATTGCTGTGCATGTTTCAGCACATCGCTTTTCTTTAGGGATTTTCGCAAGCTCGGTGGAGGAAAAAAACTAACAATTGTGTTTGTGGGCATGTAACTGTTCATCTCAACTGATTAAAAGTAATTTTCTATAACATCTCATATTTGGTGAAAACTTCAAGACAACCACAGTTCCCCCTACCTGTCCCCAGACAGTATCTATGGTGAGGGAAGAACTCCATGCTGACTTTGATGGGGTCACCATATCCACACAGCACCACTCAATAGTAGGAGGAAGTGTTAACTCGTTCCCCTAGAATGTTTTGTGTACATATTGACTGAAACAATAAAAACTTGCTCTCAGGGCAGTGTCAATGGGCGTACCATACTGATGTGAAAAGTCTTCGCTACATTTTGCTGAAGCAAAATCTCTGTCATACTTCTGAGTCCTAGAACATTTCCCATTTTCAAGCATCTCTCTATGCTTGGGACAAAGTTTCTATTTTGCCTTTTTTCTTCCTCCAAAGGCAGTCGTCCATCCATTTGTCACAACAGTTGACAAATAGGGTGAAGCACGATTACAGAGCAGAAGGCCAACACATTAAGCTGAAATATGTAAAATATTCTTTCCCTCCCTCATGAAGAAAAAGCAGATGAGAAATAAAAATATAAGTAAAATAAATTTAAAAAGATAATTCTGTCCAACTTAGTAATAAGAAAATAAAGGATTCACAGATGACAATTTAAGCCTTAGAAAATGCTGAAGTTTCACGAGGAATAAACTTGGCCCAGGAGCAGCAACAAATAGCAATCCTCAGTGTGTGAGAACTCTTACTAACTTCATCTGAGGTGCTGAAGAAGTATGACTCAGAAAATCAGAACCAAAAAGGAAAATACAAATAGATACTTCCATCTTCAGAAATAAGACTATATTTGGTGAAGTCACTTATTAAAACTACATTCAATTTTCCCTCTGTATTTGTCTACTTCTCTTCTAGATCTTTTATTGTCTGCTTTAACAACACAAACGAAGGACTGCTCCTCTATAAGGATGGTCGTGTGCTTCTCTTGGTAAATCTGCACTAATGTTTTTCTGTAGTCTGCCTGATTTTCCCTTCTAATTTATTTTATGTGTGGGACATATCTCTATAAGTAGAGCTCAGTGGTCACTTGAATTCTAATATATTTATTTTCCTTAATTTATTAGAATGTGGTCAGAAATTTTGACATCATTTAGACAAATCAGGCCATTCCCGTGCCTTACCTCTACTAATGAAGTTCTGCAGTGTTCAAGAGAGACATAATTCTGCTGAAAGGTTTCTGAAATTTCATTAGCGAAGCCTTTTACCAGTTTTCAAGGCTCTTCAAAAAACCCTCACACCACAAAGTTGTCATGTGATAACTGGTTTAAAATTAAGAAAAAGTATACAGGCTGTTTAGAAGGAATGACAACTGCATGTTATAAAGCACATCAGTAATTCCAAAAAGAACTTTCCAGGAGCCTGGAAAAACAGAGACTGAAACAAAATGTGTGAATGCTTTCAGAGGGCAGTGGATGTGTCACACAAAATAGAATTGAACTGACCTCCCAGTTTAAAGCCATTTTAACATATGAATGACAAAGGGTTTTTTTCACATCTTTATGACAGCCATCAGTACTCCGTAATGGTATTTTAAAATAAGACTAACTGTATTCTTTGTTGATCCTGTGAGGAGCTTGGAGTCAAAGGTGAGATTACCCCTTCTTGGCTGATATAGATTAAAAGTATGCAAGAAAAATTTCCTGAGATATTTCTAAATCTGTGACAGAGTCAAAATTAATTGTGCCCAGCTTTTTCCCAGAATTGTCTTCTCCTGTACTGTGACGTTTAGTCTTTATGCTAACTTTTGCTAATGTGTCAGATTGCAGAAGATTTTATGAACATTTTGTCCCCAAGGCAGAAATCACACTCAATACTTCCCTAACATAATGAAATTAATTAATTAATGTATTGTCCTTCATCAGAAGACTCTCCCTGGATGTTTTCATAATTATAACTGGGTTCTTATTTATCAGAAACCTCTCTTATAACAGACACAAACAAGATTTGCTTTCCAAGCCCACTGTATCTCATGACAGTGGAGATATAGTGCCCCAGTGGAATTCATGATCCTGAGGGACATGGGCCAGGCTAAAGGTATGAACATGACCCTGACTCTTAGGAAAGTGAACTTTTAATTGTTTAAAGAACTAGGGGGTGGGACTCCCCAGGAAACTCTTCTCAAAGATAAAGGAGCAAAAGAGAGCAGGCAGCTATTTAAAGATACTTTCCTTAAAGCACAAGAATTCTCAATTCCCATCTTCGAGAAATAGGGCAAGGAAAGCAGATCAGCGTACCCAAATAAGGACCTCCTGGTCAAACTGAAACACAAGAGAGAAATATTCAGGCAGTGGAAGCATGGACATACATTCTGGGAAGAACATGGGGGTACTACCTGAGAATGTAAGGATGGGATCAGCATAGATAAGGCACAGCTGGAGCTAAATTTTTAAAGGGATGTAAAGGAAAATATGAGTTTCTGGAGATAGGTCAATCAGAAAAGGAAGACAAAAGAAATTTTAGCCTTGTGACAAATGAGATGGCCAATTGGCCAATTTGGTGACAAGCAATATGACAAAGTTACTCAACAATTTTTTTGTTTCATTCTCCATTGGCAATTGCTATTCCTATATTTCTGGGGAATCAAGTCCCACCCATCACAGGAGAAGATCAAGTTTGATACTACTTTAGAAATCTGAATATACATAAATCCATGAGACCCAAAGAGATTCATCCCAGGTTCTTGAGGGAAATGGCAGATTTAGTTGCTAAGCCACTCACCATCATATTTCAAAAGTCATGGCAGTCAGGTGGTGCCTCTAGTGACCGGAAAAAGGGAAACATCATACCCATTTTTCAAGAGAGTCAAAAAGAGGATACTGGGAACTGTTGACAGTCAGCCTCAACCCTGTGCCTGATAAGATCATGGAAAAGATTCTCTTGGAAGCTACGTCAAGGCGCACAGAGACATGGAGGACAGGGAGGTGATTAGAGACAGTCAAGATGGCAAATCATACTTGATCGACCAAGTGGCCTTCCACAATAGAGTGACTGCAGTGGTGGGTAAGAGAAAAACTGCATTCATCTTGACTTCTGTAAGGCCTTTGACACAATCCCACACAATATTTTAACCTCTAAGTTGGAGACATACAGATGGACTGTTAGATGAGTAACGTATTGGCCGGATGGCTATATCCAAAGAGTTACAGTCAGCAGCCCAGTGTCTGGATGGACATCAGCGACAAGTCGTATCCCTCAGGTGTTAATGTTAGGCCAGTACCGTTTATTATCTTCATCAGTGATAAAGACAGTGGGATTGAATGCATGCTCAGCAGCTTTGCTGATAACACCAAGCTGGCTGGTCCAGTGTATCTGGTTGGGAAGGGAAGTCATCCAGGGGTACTGCGACAGGCTTGAGATGAGGGCCCATATGAATCTCATGAAGTTCAAAAAGGACAAGTGCAAGGTGATGCACCTGTGTTGGTGCAATCATTAATATCAGTGCAAGCTGAGTGATGAATCGATTGTGAGCAACCCTGCAGAGAAAGACTTAGGGATACTCATAAGTAAAAAACTGGATATGTGCTAGCACTGAGCCCAGAAAGCCAATCATAACCTAGGCTGTGTAAAAGGAATCGTGGCCAGTAAGTTTAGGGAGGTTATTTTCTCCCTCTGCTTTCATGAGACCTCAGCTGGAGTACTACATCCAGCCCTGGGTCCCCCAAGACATGGACTTGCTAGAAGAGGTGCAAAGTAGGCCAGAAAAATGGTCAGAGGTCTCGAACACCTCCTCTGTGAAGAAAGGAGGAGAGAGCCAAGGGCATGGAGAGGAGAAGACTCCAGAGAAAAATTATTGCAGCTTTTCAGTACTTAAATGGAGCTTCTAAGAAAGGTGAAGATAGACTTTTTCAAAGGTCTGCAGGGACAGGACAAAGGGCAACAGTTTTAAACTGAAAGAGTGTACATTTAGATTGGACCTAAGGAAGAAATGTTTTTTATGGTGAGGGCGGTGAGACACTGGAACAGCTTTCCCAGAGAAGTCGTGGCTGAGCCATCATTGGAAGTGTTCAAGGACAGGTTGGATTGCATTTTGAGCAATCTCATATAGTTAAAGATGTCCTTGTCTGTGTCAGAGGAAATGAATTAGATGTCTTTAAAGGTCGCTTCCAACCCAAATGACCATGCAGTTGACTGCTCTTTGTGTCTGACTTCCTCTAAGTTCCCATGCACAGATTTAAGGACACATATGAAACCTCCCTTAGGGTACGATCTCTTTGTTTTAATTCAAACACTGAGGACTTTGTCACGAAGGATGTCTCTGAAAGGGGTTGGCAAATAACTCATTAACCTGTCTGGATGATGCTATCTACAGTTGACTTTGAATCACTGAGCTTACAAATAAGGGTACAATATCACAACACTGAGTTAAGTCATCTTCAGGGCATCTCTTCAATACAAGAAGATCCTCAGCTGACACAACTGTTCCAATTTTGACTGTTCTTACTAGGACAGTTGGTCCTATTTATGAAACAGTAACAACATTTATGAGTCCCAGATTAAATTTCTTGTACCTCTGCTTTCTTTGTGATATTGGACAAACATTTTAGGAAAAGATATTTAGAGATTTTGAACATTTACAGCTGTAAAGATGTCTGTAGTGATTAAAATGGGACATAAATACCTTTCAAAATATCACAGAACACCAAATATCTTATTTTCAAGTCTTCCTTTTAGTCTTTTTGTTCCTCAGTTTCTCATCAGTAGACAGGAGGCAAGAGCACTTTCCATCTCATAGGATAAATACCCCATCTGGATCGTTATATTTTTTTCTATATCCATATAAGAAAAATGGAAAATTGGAAAGTTTTAATGCAAGCGTCAGGTTGCCAGAGGTATATGTCATAAACTGAAAAATCAGATT
This sequence comes from Geococcyx californianus, assembly GCA_013389885.1. Classification (NCBI taxonomy): domain Eukaryota; kingdom Metazoa; phylum Chordata; class Aves; order Cuculiformes; family Neomorphidae; genus Geococcyx; species Geococcyx californianus. The sequence continues at coordinate 48,982 of VWPV01010475.1, forward strand.
GCTGTAGTACTTATTTTACCATAATAGAAGTTTTGAAAAATGTATATTTATCAGATAATATAATTGCATAAAAAGAGCCCTCCTGCTCATCTGAAAATGCTATTAATAGCAAGAGTTCTCAAAAGAAAATGTATTCATATAGGTATACATGTATACTGAATGACATACCATAAAATCATAGGTATATAACAGAAAATTACAGCTAAAATTACAGCAGGTAATGGTAGTGGCATTAAGTAGCACAGGTCTAAGAAAAAACCAACCAAATACGGATACAGCAATCTGTTTCTACGAAAAGTGGTTATTTATCTGATCAGATATTTCTGTGTGTAGCTCTTTCCTTTGGCTCACAGTATGCTGAAACAATAGACCAATATTTTCTTATACTAAAGACTACAAATACTTGTGACAGTGAAATTCTTATGCAAGGATGATCACATATATGTTTCTTTATCATCACAAATATGGTTTTGCCTAATTGGTTCTTATGTGGTTTTTGCAACTGCAGTGTGCTTTTGTAATCTTTATCTTTTCAAAAGCAGAACTGAGAAACACGTGAAAAGTTTAGTGAAAAGGCTGTTTTGTAGGATAATAACATATCAGAGCATCTGAACTTGAAAGCAATGCCCTTTGATGCAGAAAGAGTGATCTGTCTAAGTCTGTCATAATCATAACTATCTCCATCTTTTTTATTTGCACTAAGTGCCCAGCACAAAGCACCCCTTCCACACACTGCAATTCTTTATGCAATTATTTTTGCTCTGTGATCAGTTGTTTTGCTACTTAAGTGGCAGCTTAATACGTATTTCTTGACTGGTATTTCTGTATGTTTGTGCTTACGTGTTGTGTCGTTTAGTGGATGTAAGTGAGCCTGCCCTACAGACTGATGGGTCATGTTATAAGGCAGAGGTATCAAACTCGCAGCTCCCACCATTCTCCTGCTCCTCATCCCGCAGCGTAACGTGCATCACACATTGCACACGTGACCAGAGCGCTGGCAGGACGGTATGGACAAGGGGCTTGGTGGTGCCGCCGGGTAGAAACAAGGTTCCGGGCTGGATAAAATAAGATGGAAGGTCAGATTTGGCCCATGGGCCGTGAGTTTGACACCCCTGCTGTAAGGCAAGGGGCATTCACAATAGTGTATCTTTCTGCCTCTGTATGGTTTCCCAGCAAAACATGACCTGATGTTGGTCGTCCATGGAGAATACAAGAATACGCACGCAGGAAGTTCAGGAGACAGTTCAATTATTACTTTCTGCCCATCTCAGATTATTGAATGAGTTGGCAAATTTTGCTGATCTGATTGAAAGCCAACCCAGAAAAAAGATCCAACAAAAAATTAGTTTTCTTTTGGATGGGTTAGTCAGTCAGTGATCTCACAGCAGTATTATTACTGGAGCTACGTAAAAGATAAGGCTGGCTTGCTTATGTAAGGAAGAAAAAGATTACTAATAGACATTTTGGAGTTATTTGCTTTTATGGATTGATTCAGCTGGCTGTAAAGCCACAGAGTTATATAAGATTTCACCTAATAAGCAAAATTCTGTGCACTCATTACATTATGCAGCAAAAGGACTAGGAATTTTTTTTTTTAATTAAAATGTCCTTATACATACATTTTTTACATACAAGCATTTTAATCAGTTTTCTCTTTAGAACTTGTTGGTTTTCCAGTTATTATAATGCTTCATAAGCTGTTCCCTATGGTTGCATTCTTGAATGGGGCCACTGGAGACTAAAGCAAAAGCTTTCAAAAGGTAAGACATCCTACATGATGGGTAGACTGGCCTGATATTAGAGCACATGGTTTGACCCAGACAGACAGTGATGTATTGTGATTTTACAAATTGCTTTCCCATTCTTATATCTTAGCTTTGACAGCTGTAAAGCAGAAATAATTATATAGGCCTCCGCTGAAAGTGCATTCACATGTCCTCTTGGAGAAATGTGTATTGCCAACTGTAATTAAGTCTTGCTGAGGTTAATGGAAGGAAGAAGAACTAGGAATAAGCTGGAGCTGAATCTCTTTTTTTTTGTGTGCACCACTTCATTGTCCTTATTATTGATGAAATCTGGAAGAAAGGCATCATTTAAGAAACTAAAGTGCTTAATCCCATGCCCAGCTTCAGCGATATAAGAGATTCTACTGCCATTATTTTCACTGCCTGCATGGTAAGGCTTGTCACATGTGTCAGCCAGGACTGATGATGAGCTCGCAATAAAACCCTGTCCTTTAAATGGGTGGGAAATTTGTTTTGAATGGTCAGAATGTGGCCAACAACCGTCTGCTCTGAATTGTGTTTTTAAAAGAAATGCCAGTCTTAAAATTCCTTCTTATAACTTCCCAGATCTTATCACTGTCTACCACTGGACAAGTTGCAGATTCAACAGAAAACACAGTAAAGTTGAATAACAAACAATAAAGCTAACAGTACGTAAAACAATTTGAGGCAGTAATAAAGCTGCCAGGATTTGATGTAAATGACACCAAGTTTGTAGCAACTGTTATGAAAGTCTGCTTACATCAGATGTGTTGGGTATCTATTAAATGCACAAGAACCTTTCCAGACAGCTATGTCAATTCATATCAGAACAAAGGAACAATAAAGCTGTGGGTTCTGCAGAAGTTGAAGATTATGAAATAAAATTCCAGTGGATTTGATCTGTTGAGTGTTGTATTGTGTATTTTTTAAGATTAAATGCAGACTTTCTGATGAATCCTGACATGTTTATTTCTTCCTTCCCCAGCACAACTAGAATAATCAATGAACACAAAAAAATTCTCCTGTAAAGACTGTGTTATTATTTTCCTTCTAGGTTTTGAGTGCCTGGCTTTTGGATGCACAATTCATTATTTATTTTATGGGCAGTAGTGAGAATAAGTAAGGAAGTAACTAGATATGTAGTTATATGTCCCCTCACCCCCAACATCAACAGAGCTGTAAGCACTGGTTTATTTGAAAAAAATGTTTACAGCTTTTATAGGACACTTTTGGGTAAACTTTACAAGGGTCATTGAAATGATCTTGAAAAAATATTACATTCCTGCAACATTATTTTGATGTTCCTACATTGCAATGACTAGAATTTAAGGTGAATACTTACTTGCCTTTGTCTGTAGAGCATTTTATCTAGAACAACATCATTCTAGTGAATTAAAAATAGACGTATATAATGACAAATTCATTTTGTCTACTACACTGTGGACACACTACTGTGTTTATGAGGTGACAACTTACGTAAGGTCTAAGAAGAACCAAACAGTTTGCCTCCACTTTACACACATATCACATTTGCTGGACTACTTCAAGAGCTTCATAAACTGCACTAAGTAAAGTGGTGAAGACTAATGGTGAGCGACTAGATTGTAATGCAGAGTGGAATGAGTTGATCCAAAATTATTTTTTACAATAGGATGAGGAAGATTATGACCCACAAAGAAGTGACTTAAGGGAGGACTGTGTTGGCGAGCAAAGTGTGCAGGGTGATGTGGAATATGGACACACTGAAAGCAATAACGGTGCTGAAGGAGCCCTACGCCAAGAATATGAACAACAATAATGAAATGACTTCAGATCAATGCGAGGGAAGCTCTCATACTTTTTCAGGGATATCTCCATGACTGGGAGTACCTGTTCACTAATTCACACAGGAGGGAAGATAGTTGATGTCACAGCATGAGCAGTCTTTATTATCTTTTAAAGGTCATTATGATCAGGGAATGCTTCTGAGGACTTGAAGAAAATAAATATCACTCCTGTCTTGAAAAACATCAAAAAAGAGGGTCCGGAGAAATATGGAATGGTCAGCCTTATCTCAATCTCTGGCAAGATGATGGAGTAAAGCCTGCTGGAAACCATCTCCAAATATATGAAAGAGAAAATGGTGATTGGGAGTGGTCAAGATGGATTTATGAAGGTAAAATAATTATTGACCAAACTGATAGATTTCTACAAGGTATCTGTCTTTGTGGGCAAGGGGAGAGCAGTAGATGCTATTCATCTTGAATTTAGCAAGGTTTTTGATGCAGTCACTCGTAGCATCCTTTGACAAATTATGAAATAAAGGCAAGATAAATGGAGGGGGAGGTGGACTGTGATCAGCTGCAAGAAGTTGAACTGGAACCAGTTACTAGTGAGGTACCTCAGGGACCTGTACTGGAGCCAATACTGTTCAAGATTTCATTAGAGTGCACCCTCACCAAGTCTACAGATGATGCAAAACTGGAAGGAGTGGAAAAATGAACTGACAGGAACCTCATGAAGCTCACCAAAGGTAAGTGTAAAGTGTGCTCCTGGAGAGAAATAATCCTGTGCAGCAGTACAAGTTGATAACTAACCAGCTTTAAAGTAGCTTGGCACAAAGGGACCTAGAGGTCCTGGTGGACATCACGTTACACGTAATTCAGAACTATGCCCTTACAGTAATGAAGACTAGCTACCTCTGAAGCTGCCTTAGGAAGACCATTGCTAGTAAGTCATAGAATCATAAAATGGAATATCATCTAGTCACCCCCGCCATGGACACAGACTTCCACTAGATGAAGTTTCTCAAAGCCCTGTCCAACCTGACACCTATAAAGACTGGGCATCCACATCTTCTCATGTCAACCTATTCCAGTATCTTACCACTCTCACCATAAACCCCCCCCGATTTATGTCTAATCTATATCTACTCTTTTCCAGTTTACAACTGCACTTTAATCCCACTGTCTACGTTGTGGGTTAAGATATAAAATAGTTTTCATCCCAATATAGACCCCCGAGGGAAACAATTTTTTACTCATTTCCACTTGGATATTGAGATGCAACTCTTTGGGTGCAGACATCAAGCCAATTCATCATCCATCTACAAGACCATCCATCAAATCCTTATCTTTCCAATTTAGTGGCAAGAATGTTGTGTGGGACCACATCAAGAGCCTTACAGGAATGCAAGTAGATGACACCAGTACCTCCTCCCTTGTCCACTGATGCAGTCATTTAATTGGTGATAGCTACTATATTAATTTGCCCTTGGGGAAGTCTGATGGAAATGATATTGTCCCCCTACTTTAATGAGACATATCTAGTTTTGAGTGCTGGTAGATTGACAGATGACCTTTCAAGGCCCCTTACAACTTCAAATCTTCTGTAAATCCAGGATTCTTTAATGGGACATTTTATTGAAAATCAGCTTATATAAACATAATTTCATGTCAAAAACTATCCATAGGAGCCATGAAAACTGCATAATGATCAAATTCAACATAACAAGAATGTGATTAGAAGATTACTGATATGCTAGAGTTCTTTTGTATAAAATTAGTGATTATGCAAAGATGATGCTACAGGAACTTATGAAAATGCAACTCAAAGAGATCCTAGAAATGGAGGAAAAAAACCCAAACATCTCACCAAGGAGATGTAAACAAGCAAAGGAAATAATATTGCATTTACCTTGGGAAAACACAAGTTAATAAAATTCAGTTAAAAAAGGAGACAAAACACAATTAAATAATAATGTTTAAAAATTTGGTGTTGATAATGGATAAAAATTTAAATAGCTATCATTGTTTTAGGATGTAATGTTGCAACTAAATAGCAGAGAATAATGTGACTTTCTGTTCCTTACTCTGCAACCTTGCATCATAAAAGAAAGACACCTGGTGAGATAACATCTGGTATGCTTATAGATACATGGATTTTGAGGACATTTTTTTCATTTAGTCTAATCTCACTCAGCAAGAAACTTTTGTGTTCTGATATCCAATATCTTGGAGTTCAGATTTCGTCTGGAACATCTTGGAAGTTCAAGTTTCAGTTTTGTCCTGATCTTATCCAGACATGTGACAAAACCACCAGTTAGGAGGCAGATCATCTGTTGTCTTTCTGTTCTTAGACTCTTTAGGCTCAGAAATTGAGATGCTTAGCATCTGGAAAAAAGAGGTGTTACCACCAAAATGTGTTCTTGAAGAGAAAGAAGGAAAGAGAATAAAGTCCAGAAAGAAAAAGGTGAAGGCATTGGTTGGAGGAAATATCCTGGAAATGGGAGGAGGTCTGGAAGATGGAGGAGATGCATGGAGATGAGACCCTGAGGATGCCCAGGGACCTTAGCCAGTGGTATCCCTGACTGATGACTGTGAGCAGAAGCATAGCTTGAAGCAGCAAGACTGAGCAACATGTTGCCTGAGCAACATGGACCAGCAGTGACCTCCTTGTAGCAGAGAGGAGTTAGGAACTGATGGACATAGCACTGCAGGGTAAAGTGAGTGAGTTAGATAATCAAGAAGGGAAAAACTCCTACATCCTTGCTTCTTAAATAAACTCCAGTATCCAAATACTCTACAGGTTGTCATCTACTCTTTCTTGTCTATGACATGGTACAGACAGAGAAAAGGAGAAATTGAACCCTTGTATATGCTGAAGGATTTTCAAGATAGATGTAAAAAGCCATGTAGCTCTTTGCTCAAGACAAGAAAATGTCAGAGTGGAAAATACCTCCCTAGTAGTTTCAAATATTTCCTTATTATTATCATCTTTGTTATATTTATCTACAGAAAAACGAATAAGCCAAGTATTTGAAGGAAATTTTCTGATTATTATAGGACACATGGCCACTCTACCCACCAAAAAAATAAAGGTCAAACCCATCACCTAATTTTATATAATTTATTTTGCATAAAATGCATTTCTCCTTCACTTCCATCAGTTACCAATGGAAGCCAAAAACATGCTTATGGTCACTGTTTTAAACCAAAATTAGAAAAGGTAGGAGCATATTAACAAAATCTAAACCCTCTATATGGACCAATAAAGGAAGGAGAAGATGCAGAGACCTCAACTATCCACCCAGGCTGTTGAATTTGATTCCTGAGTAGAAAAGTAAGAATTATTTTTACTTTCAGAGTGGTAATTACATCATCAAATCTATAGGAAGATATCTAACCTCCTTCAAAAGGTTCTTCACTGAGAGGGTGATTGGCCATTGGAATGCTCTGCCTAGGGAGGTGGTGGAGTCACCATCCCTGGAGGTGTTCAAAGAGAATTTGGATAAGGCTTTTAGTTGAAGGAAGCCGCCTCAGGAATCAATACACAGTCTTCACAGATGTATGGTATTGCTCCCCTTTATTGCCCAGATAGCTCAGGTTATATACTATNTGCACTGCAAGAAAATCCCCTACACTTTGTGACATGGTGTAGCTGACAGATCGGAGTAGGTGTAGATGTTGGGCCATAGGTTGGACTCGATGACCTCAAAGGTCTCTTCCAACCTTACGATACTGTGATACTGTGATAAAGTTCAAATATTAAGAAATATTCTCAAGCTTTTATCCACTGACAGCTTACACTGTAATGGCCCACTTAGGTCCCACCAACCATTCAGCTTAATTTTGGAAGCTGTATTTGACTGCTGGATGCGACTTTGACCTCACGTATTCTAAATTCCTGCAGGACACTTGGAATTTACCTTTTCTTGCCTTCTTCAATTGCAATGCCACAAGACTTGTGGTTTTGTCCTCCATAAAACTTGAAAGAAAGATTAATTCCTTAATTCCCTGGACTAGGATTCATCTCAATCACCGTTAGACTGGGACATTGCACATTACACCTACATTTGAGTTAATTATGTGGACTCCCAGAGAAGAAATCCAGAAGTCGTAGGCTTGCAGTTAATTTGATTTATGTTAGAGGTTTCCCTTAAAATGAATCACAATTTATTTATAGCCATAAAAATTAAACAAACCTAGAAAAGCAGGTTTTTATAAAATATTTGACTTGGGAACATATCAATATTAGCTTTATATTGTAGTTGGATAAGATTCTTAGGTAAATGATACAATATGGGTCCTTTCGGTGCAGAGAAAAAGGAATGATTTCAGCGTGCATCAGGGGCTCACAAAGTTTGAGTTAACTGAGGGCAGCCTGGAGGTGAAACTTCTCATCAGTGTACACGATGGTGCAATATACACCAGTGTCCTTAAATCTCTCCAAGAACTGGTCTCTCCAACTTCAGGGTCCTTCTTTGCAACTATTACAGTGCTTGATTGCTTTAACTGTTTGGAAAATAAGTTTTATAGTTTCTCTTTTTACAACTCAAGGATGTAAAACCTAAACCGGTCTCAGTGTTCACTGAATCCTATAGTGAATATTTCTCTACATTTATCTCATTATCAGATGCAGTGCCAAACATAATTTCTTTAATAATTTGAATAGACTAAGCTTCTTTAGCTTTTCAATGTAAAATACAATCCATAGAACATTTTTGCTGTCTTCCTGCCGTCTTCCTTCTTGCATAAGTATTTTTTGTGCATCCTTTATGAGTGAGAAGAACAGAAGTGTTGAGGATCTTGACAGCTCTGTGTACAGAGACAAGGCAATTTGTTGAACGAAAGTGGTTTTTTTCTCTAACTTACTACTTCCCACTGTAAGGTCCCTTATCAAGCAAGTCCAGTGTGAATTTCCTGCTCTTGCATATATTACTGAGATTAGAGGGTGAAAAATTAAGATATTTAGAATATCCTGCTGAAGAAACATGTCTTCTTCATTATTTACCTCATTTACTTTTTGTCTTCAAGATTGATTTGTAAATATTTGATGATTTTTTATATTTTTATTATAAGCATTCTAAATTAGTGAGTTCATCAATTACTCCTTTTTAATGGCTGCTACAAGTGATTTCCATTCATTTGGTGTTTTATTTGTTCCACAGAAAGTAAAATACTGTGTAGTACTTTCTCAAATGGCCTGTAGAAATTCAACTATGCTACATCAATATGTCTATCTTGATCAGATGGATGAATAACAGCAGCATAGAATAGGAAAAGACATCTATGACAATAAATACAACTTTAACTTATCACAAGTGATAGTATTATGTAATGTATTTTATAGACTGCTCTATAGAAAAACTAATATGTTTTACAGACTTCAATTAGCTAGGTGAATTACAACTTCATTACTGTTATGATTAAAAGCCTTCTTCTGAATTCTAGCATGATTTTATTAAAGCTTTCTTCTCCCACAATTGCCCTTTATCTTAAATAGTTTTTATGTCATTTCGATATTCCAATTCAGATATATTGATACTCAGTTACAAATATATTTCTAAACAGATGACTTTTTTAAAAAATATTACTACGTTAAACCCAATTCTCTTAACATTTTCTAGTAAAACAATCTCATTATTCTTGGATTTTCACAGAAATTATTTCTAACAGTTACAGTATCATCAGGAAGATGACAGATTTATTTGATGATCCACATGGAGAGCCATTAATTTTGGTCCTTTGTGTATTGAATAACCATTTTATCATTATCCTGTTTTCTCTGGGACTGTAGTCAGGCAAAGTAGTCTTTTACAAGATCTATCTGTCCTACTTATTAATATAGACAAAACTGGTGGTCTTTTCAATCAAGAGATCACACGATTTCAATTTATTTATCTATTTATTTGTTTTTGCTTATTTAATAAAGTTTCTTGTTCAGGAATTCTCCTCAGAATAGATCTTATAAGAAAGAAGTTTCTGGATTTTAAAATGTTGAATTCTAGCAAATCTTACTTACTACCATCTTTATTAGAAATGTTATATTTTCCGTTTTATTCACAGCATCATGCAAAGAGAAAACATATACTGAATATTTTTCCTTGCTTGTATCCTTATCTCTTACATTTTCATTCTAAGGTAACAGTGGATTCATGCCTTAGGAGCTCACCCTCTTTATACTATGCCTACGTATTGGTCTATGACCCATGATTTTTACTGGCCCATTTAAACTTCAGTGACTGTTTTGCTTTCTTTATCAGCTGCCTCCATTAAGTTTGCTGTTTAAATCCATCATTTTCAAGTGGTTCTTCTTCCATGTCATACTGCATATTAAACTAGAATAGTAATTTTTACCTCTTCTTTTAATCAAGAACTTTTTTTTTGTATGTAATGAGACATTCTCTGTGTTTATAAAATCGTGATTTCTTGTGAATCCAATAAAATGTCCTTGAAGAATTTACAATGTCCATTAACAGTTCCTTCTTTAAATTTATCACTTCACATAAAGCATTATTAAGTATTGGTATTAAATTCATCACTTAATATAAAACATCATTAGTATTAGGGTGTTAATATAATCTCTTGACTTCAGAGAAAGACTTGCCACTGCTTGGTTTAAGTGATTATAATTGATGAGTAAATCCTAAGAGCTCTGTAGCTTTATGTCCAAAAGTCCTGATGATTTTTGTAGAAGCAGTCTCCTATTCTTCTTCCTCGATGTAGCCATAGCTGATACAGCTGACTCATCTCACTAGTCCCCACCAGCAACAAGACTCTGGTTACTGTGGTTATTTCCAAGTCAGCTCTCTCATTTGTCTGTTTCCTGTGTTTCGATTTGTGCCTATTGCCTCTTGTCCCATCACCGGGCACAATTAATGGGAGCCTGGCTCTGTTTTGTTTACACTCTCCCTTCAAATATTTGTACACGTTAATAAGATCCTCCCTGACCTACTCTTCTTTAGGCTGTAGGGTCTCAGCTCTCTCAGCCTTTCATCGTAGGAGAGAACTCCAGTTTCTTCATCATCTTTGTGCATTCCCTGGATGGTCTCCACTATGGCCATGTCTGTCTTGTACTGTGGAAACCGCAACTGGACTCGGAGTTCCTGATAGGTCTGACCAGTTCCTTGACTTGGTGTCAACATTCTACCTAATGCGATTCAGGAGACTCTTAGGTGCCTTCATCGCAAGACATATTGCTAGATCACGTCCAACAAGGCATCCAGGACCTTTTCTGCAAAGCTGCTTTCCAGCTGGATGGTCCTCAGCAGGTATTGCTACACGGGGTTACTCATGCCCAGGTGCAGGACTTGGCTTTTCCCTTCATTAAACTTTAACGGCAGCACAATCACTGTGTGTGAATTCATTGGTCTGAATAAGGAGGGGAGTGTTTTCTGTTCACAGCCAGTAAGACCATGTGACTCCCATACATATTTCACTTTTTTCTTCATCTAGTAATTTCATATTCAGTTAATGAAACTAAAATGTTCTCATGAAAAGCTTCCGTTTCACTAACTCTGTTTTCTGTTATTAAACACTTCATTTTATGGATTCCAGATACTCTACATTCTTTTTTTGGTTTTGGGTAATGGATACATCCCTGCTGCCTAGGTGCAGAATGAGACATCTGTCCTCCTAGTTATAAGTCATCTAATGGCAAGGATATACACCGGTGCTTTGTTCATTAGAGAAATTTCTGGATTCGAGGTCATAAGTTAGGAAAAGCATCAACTCCTCAAAGGAGGCACTGGGGCAGTGTGGGGAGGACCTGAAGGAATACCATTACAATTCCTCCGTCTGGCAACAAACACTCTGTCATTTGCTGTCCTAATAAGGAACATGGTGATTAAACGTGACTAAGCACTCCGGCTAGTTGTGATTTTTTAATTAAAAGAAAAGCAAATTGTTTTGATTTTTCTTTTGTCACAGGAAAAAGCATGTATTATCAACCCTTGTTTGCAGACAGGATTCAGTACAGATTCTGACCAAACCTCCTAAGCAGAGAACAAAACCCACCACGGCCTTGTTTAGGCTTTTATTCAGAAATATAAACCCACCTGAAATCAAGTGCATTTGCTAATAGATGGCATTTTATGCAGCAATACTTTGGGCTTACTTTCGCTGGTTTTTAAAGTATCTGTACACTGTCATATTAGTTGGTCCTTTAAATGTAGCACAGTGTATACAGCACAGACCTGACTGAGCCAAGTCCTGGGAAGCATCAGCTATTGAGGAGTGCTTGAGGGCTCCTTTAGCCTGAGCATTTGCAAAATGTTTCTTTCATTACAAAAACGAACACCTTATTATCAATTGTTCTTCCTTAAAAAGCTTCTACAGACCATTTTCAGAGAGAGGGATGCTATTCCAAAATGAACTTCTGGAGTGAACTCCACACTCCTCCTTACAGACATGCTCGAAGCAAAAAAAAGTAACAGCAGTGCACAGTCAGACAATCAAGCAGATAACTGAATAGCACTATTTGTTGACAACTATGTCAGAGCATCGGGCCTGATAAGAATGGTCTGTTCTGATGCCAAATCCCATTAAAATCATAGAACATCCTTGTTGATTTGAACCAGATACTTTGCTAGAAGTAAAAATTCATCCTCTGAAATGTAATACATATTTATTACATTACATAATACTTTGTTTCTAACCTACAAGAGTACAAACAACTAATTATACCTCCAGCAACTTCTTTTCCCTAGTGATTATATGCCAAATCTACCACAGGTGAGTAGTACTCAGAAGTTCATATCACCTCAAGAGTGTCTGATAGTCGGCATGAAATAAATCTGTGGATCAGCTCCACTACCTATACTGCATTCATAGTCGTGCTGGTTTTCCAAGGATAAAGTTTGAGTATAGTGTCGTTAGGACTCATTCTTCCCTTATCTGTACCCAATTCTTTCACCGTACTGTCATGGAAGCATGGAAGCAAGAACATACTCTGCCTAACCTGAGATACTTCTTGAGAATCACTAGATTAATTCATTAAACAGGAAAATTAATATGCATATTTAAAAACAAAGAGTGAGAGGAGAGGCTGTCAGTACTATGTCCATTCATCCTGTGGCAGTACTCTGAGATGTTTTTCACATTGGTTGCTGTACCCAGTTAATCCTGTTAACTGTAAATGATGAGTTAAGTTGACAGCTTGGTCCCTATTTATGCTTGTATTTTCTTTATGCTCAAAGTTTAAATAAATGTAATTTGATGGGGATGAATAAACCCCTCAGGCTTTTTACTGAAACAGCTCAGGAAGAGGCCATTTTAAATGGAAATAAAAAAAATGCAAAACCAGAATTACCTGAGAGGGAAATAGCAGAACTGCTCTAAAATCCTGCATACCCTGTCCACTGAATAAAGAGTGAAAATGCAAAAGAATCTATATAATTGATGAATCTGCTGTTTAATAACTACAGCTTGGTCAGCATCACAAACTACATGGACAGGAAAATATGAATATTTCTTTAAGGACACAATATTTTTTAAAGAAGATGAAGCAACAATCGAAAATATCCTTAACAGACAGCCTGAACATGAGATATCAGCAGATTTACTTTCCATTACTGGCTGATCAGCTACTCTGATCGTTAGTGTGATATGCCTTAACTTGTCAGTTTATACTCAGAATATGACTGAAACACTGATGAAAACTCTCCTCCTCCCCTCTCCTTCTCCCTCTCCTCCCCAAGGTGATCTCAGCACACCAGTAATGCAGCTCTTCTTATGCATTTTGTAACTTTTACAGAGAAAGGAAGAAAAGGATTGGCTTTGTACACAACTTCTCTCAGCCACAAAAGGCTGAAAGCAGGTACCAGGTGAAAGCACAGGTATCATAGTTCATCCAGCAGGGGGTGGGCATTTGGTGTCATAGGGTATGGCAGCCAGAGTATGACCTCTGAATGAAGACCTAAGTACAGAGTTCAGCTTCTCTGAGTCTCGTTTGCTGTTTACATCCTTGGCTGAAGTACCGAGTTGCAGGTCCCGAGTAACCTGTGTTTGGATGATTTCAAAAGCTGTATCTGGTACAAGACCCAAGCCTCCGTCCTGCCTACACCTATAGCTCCCAGAAGCCAACAGGAGGAGCCAGGGCTTGCTCTGAGCCCCTGGGCTGGGCTTTGAGTTTCTTCCCTGGCGCTGATCTGTATGCGTGTCTGTGTATGAGGATGTGGCTGGAGGAATAGTCCCTTCCCTTAGCTGACAGCACAGCCACAACTGCCCTGGGCTGATTTCTTCAAATGGAATTTGGAAATACATTGGAGGGGAGAGAGAGAAGAGGACTGAGAGGCACTGAAAATTGAGGAGATAATCTTTCATGCTGTCAGAAAGATTACAGAGACCTCCATGACTCCAGGTGGAGTTAGTTCTTTCCAGGTGTAGAGCATCTGATATATTGCTCAAGACTGTAGAGACACCAGTGCAGACCAGGGAGTCTTCTGTTAGCTCAGAGTGATATAATTCTTGTCAGACTGACATTCATTCTTGCTTCCCTTTCTCTCCTCTGAGAACCAGCAAGAAGAAAACCTGGGGGAAAAGGGAAAGAGAAAGGGAAAGGGAAAGGGAAAGGGAAAGGGAAAGGGAAAGGGAAAGGGAAAGGGAAAGGGAAAGGGAAAGGGAAAAGAAAGGAGGAAAGCAATTTTCACAGAATCATTCTGTTCACATGTTAACATCTTAGGGGTATTGAAAAAGGTTCACATATTAAAAAAATTTCCAGCTGAAAGGCAGATGACACCCAGTCTAATAAACAGTGGTCTCCAAACAGACAGTCATCGATTTTAATCTTGTTAAATCATGTTCTAGTTGCTCAAAGACAGAAAGAAAGAAAGAAATCCAAAACACAACTCAGCAATGAGCAAATTTCTCATGAGATGAAAACAACAGTTTTACTGATTTCTCAGGCTAAAGAACAGGAGTCTAAAAGAGTTTAAAGGATAACAATGAAAGCTGTCGTGTTTTACAACGTGGTTACATAACAGAAATAAGTAGCTGCAGAGAGAGACTTTTAAAGGCAAAATGTGGAGAAGACCTTGACACACGAGTAAGAAAAGATATCCTGGTTAGATCCAAACTCTCATTATTAATTCGCTTATAAAAAATATGATGCTGTGGGTTTTTTTGGAACATGTTGATAAGTTGCTTTGTAAGGCTGAAATTGCCATTTATATTCCAACCACTAAGTCTCCAGTCAAAAAGTGGTTTTGACAATTTTCTGAAAGACCACTATGGACCAGGGAAACTGTGCAGTCCACAAGCAGAAATCAGTCTTAGCTCTGAGCCTCAGCTCCTGAAATGTGCCAACCAGCAGATCTATACCTGGTGTCTAAGTACTGGTAAGTTGGACTTATTTTCCTTCTGTTTTAGTAAATTGCAAAAGTGTTCTCAGATTGCACAGGAAGTCTTCTTGCTCTGTGGCAGTCACAGGAGGAGGGAGGGCCTGGGCTGGAGCTCAGATCTTGGTGAGGTGTGTCAGGTTGCATCCTGCTCCCAGTCTTGCCAATCACTTAAGGCATAATTCAGGGCAAACATACTTTCTGTTTCCCTAATTTGTGGAATCACAGTGTCATAAATGTGCCTAGGACTTTTAGCCATCTAACGACATCATTTCTACCATAGAAAGATAGCAGAGAAATATCACTGCAATGAAGACCACTCACTACCTTTGCGTTGGGTGGAGTAAGACTTTATATACTAATTCTTATAAAATATTCCCCAATTAGAGCCAGCACAACTGTAAAGCATTAGTCTTGTAACTGACAGCAGAGTGCACTTTGGATGGAAGAATAACAATAAGATCATTGGGTCAAACTCTCTGAACTCGGAGGAATTTTTAGGTGATCCTCACAGCATTTCTTTCCCAAGAACATGCCTCTCTAGCAGCTCTAATCCTGATGATAAGCAGTACTGACTTTAGAGGAACACCAGTGCATCATAAGGTCTCTTCCTTTTGATTCTGAGCTGGTGGGACAGTATCGTACTGAACTTAATAGCTGAGAAATGACCCTGTTACTTATATGTCTCTCCACCTCTGTGGCAGTGTCCAGTGATGTTTCAAAACAGGTGGTTGATAATGCTACTTTCTTCTCCTGGAGCCAATTAGTCAGCTCTTGGT
Source organism: Geococcyx californianus (assembly GCA_013389885.1). NCBI lineage: Eukaryota > Metazoa > Chordata > Aves > Cuculiformes > Neomorphidae > Geococcyx > Geococcyx californianus. The sequence continues at coordinate 64,623 of VWPV01010475.1, forward strand.
TATTACAAAGAGAATGTCTCCTGCTGAACATGGCTTTCAACTTAAAAACACCAAGAAATTTACTTAAGATTCCTCAATGTCTCTCTAAACAGTTTGACTGTCAATATTTTTAGGACAGGCCTGCTGACCTTTTACTGCTTTCACCCATTTAGCATATGCCGTGCTGGAAATAATCTCCTGGAAAAATCCCTTTCAGACAACTGCCCAGGACTTTGCTCAACTGATCTGTGCGTGCCAGTCTTATCTAGTACAACTGTGCCAGGTGCATACAGTATGACTACACCCTGAATTAAATGCTGTGTAATTTATCCCTAGGGTCTGGCCCAAAGAATGCATCTTCTGATGTAAGGCGTGGAGTGTTGATTCAGCTAGGGCAAATATAAATAGAAAGCCCTGTGTAGAGAGAAGTTATTCCTTGTGCTGACTGTGGATTGCTGTGGAATGTACGTGTCTTAAAAAAGATGCTGTATATAGCTGTAAGACTATAGAATACGAAGTCATGGCATTTCTCTAGTCCACTGAGCATTTTCCTCCACAGTCCACCAAATAACCAAGTGTTTACAGGGTTAACTTGTGCAGTTTATCAAAGTCTTGTTATGGTCATAGAAATGTTCATCAACAATGAAAAAAACCCATATTCAAATTATTAACACACAAGCCCGGCTATTCCAAACTGTCCTTTTAACTTGGCGAACTCTGAAAGTTAAAAGCTACAGTACATGCCCACAAAGTAAAAACTGGCTGTTATAGGTGAATGTCACCTCAGCCAGTCTTGTGTCTGAAATGAGACCTTGTCCTGTTAGGGTGAGTAGAGCAATGTCCTTCCATTTGGCTCTCTCACGTGAGAGTCAGCCGCTTGTGTCCTTGCAGAGATCTACAGAGTCTCATTTGAGATGTGTTGTAAGTTGTTTTGATAGTTTTCAGCTGCCACATTATTCCCAGATCCTTGTTCTGTGCATTTCTTTTTGTTTGTGCTTACTCAGAGAATAGGGATTGTCTAAGAGAACACACTTCAGTGATCTAAGTAGAAGTCATCTGTCAGTGAAGGGTGATAATCATTCACCAATAAAATAAACATCCAATCCTTTTCTTCTCCCTCCTTCCTTCAATTTTTCCTCTCAAGTGAGCAGCTCCATCATTCCCAGAGCACAGTTATAGAAGGAATGAAGGACACAGAAATTACATCTGCATTTACGGGGGGTGGATTTTCACCTGGGTAAGATGTGGCATGAACACTTGCACTTGCATAATGGGCATTCAATTTGATTTGTAAATGCACAAATAGCTGCCATTTTAGTGCAGAATTGTCAGAGAAAAGACCTACCCCAATCCTGGCTGTTTCTCTTGTCACTGCTGAAAGTTAAATTACTGCTTTCCTTCACCTCAAGAGTTGTCAAGAGGCAGGTAAAATTGTCTAACATCTTCAAACAAGGAAATTAATGCTATCTGCTGCACACATCGAACTGCCTTTGTATATGTAAATTCTACATTAAAATTGTCCTGTCTGATGTTTTCACTCGGTCAAATGGTTATTTCACTAATACAGATTTTTATTAAATGAAGGTATTCAGAGTGCATTTTAGAATAGGACAGACTAGATTAGACTAGAATAAAATAGAATCATTCAGTCGGAAGTGAGCTACGTTTCCTTTGTCTGAGGTCGGCCATTCTCCTTTCTACTCTTCACCATGTCTCTTTCATGGCCATTCTCAGGCAGTGACAGTGTCCTACCTGTTCTTCAGGATAAGGTTTTGACTTTGTGATATTTCCTTCCCTCCTGTGAACAAGTGCGGAGCAATGGCAAAGCACAAGGTGTCACCACAAGTCACAAGTTCGGTTTTAGAAAATACTATCACAAGATCATTGCTTGATATTTTAGCACTGTTTGATCTGAATCCTCCCGGCATGTTTCTGCTTCCAACACATAGCAAGAGGGAAATAAGGAAGAGTGCACAGATATGGCAGGTTCCTAAATACTTGTGTGTCTTTCCTGTATATAATCACTTTCATAAGCATGTTCTCCAAATACACTGCTGTAAGCTGCAGTAGGAGGTAGTGGCAACATTAGATGGTTTCCAGAGCCTTTCATGGACAAGTCCTTCATCCTTAGTGTTGGAGAGCAGTGAAATGGGCTGCTTTACATGGGGAGAGAAGCTATGAGCCGGAGGTGACAGCCAGCCAGGCAAGGCAGTTTTCCTTGTAGACAAAGGCGTACCACAGTACGCGAAGCAGAAAAGCAGAGCAGCTCTGGTGGCAGTAAGCAGTGACAGCACAGAGCAATGGTCACCACACTAGTCCTAATGATGAGCCAGGTCTGAGTTCAAGTCAGCAAATCAGGATCTGCAAGGTGCAGGGACAAGCACGGACATACTTGCAGGGTAGCTCAGGTAAAGACCGAGGGCGAAGGCTGGAGCTCAAAAACAGCTTCTGAAGAGGGCAGAAAGTGCGAGTACGCGTGAAGGCCCTGGATAAGGCTTCCCATAGGTCTTTCTGTCAGCTTAGCTATATTCACCAAGCTTTTCTCTAGGGTTACACAGCTGCATCAAATGAAGGCTAACCCTGAACACAAGCAGCTAATTCCCTAGGCTGGAAGGGAGGGGAAAGAGGTTGCGGAGGAGGATTATGGAAGATATTTTCAGAATGACCAGAGCAATCAAAGCCTCCTAGTCCACTCAGGGCCATGACACTCAGTGTTCTACCTCTGGCCTCTGAAAACCAATGTTAGCACTGTACTCAAGTTATTAGACCATGAATCTTCCCTACAGCATTAAAAAAACAGCTATAAGGCAAGTAACATTAAGCTACATCCTACCGTAGCCATTAGGGGTTGAGACAGCTGCTGCACTGAATAGCTGAGACATCTGCAGGAGCTGGCAGGTGTGACACAGGGCTTGCAGAAAACCTGCAGCAGGAGGCCAAGCATAGTGCAATGAGACATTTAAAGTGATGCTAGAGACTTAAGTTTAGGCAGCTGAATCAAGCAGTTTATCAGGATCATCAGGACTATTTTACCTTTGTTTAATTAGATGATAACTTTTGCTTGCATGGGAAGTGCCTGCAGATTGGCGTGCATAAGGCTCCCTGTGAAGTGGAAAGGCATGTCTTTTGAAAATGTGCTGTGTTAAGCAAGCTGTTAGGGATAATTGTAAATGGTAATGTCTCTGACACTTATATGACCCATTAGCTTATCTAGCAGAATAAAACCCTAATGGCAAATTGTGCGTGTGCTATTAAGAAAGCATTTTTTCCATGGTCCGTGGACTCAATGCTCCATAGTGAAAAAGAATAATAAATTAGTATCTACAACTGGTAATGCACATAAATGCTGTGAGTTTTGAGATGAAGAACTGTCTATCGATCATTGGTATTATTCCCCTTTATTATTAGAGCCCTGCTGATTTTGATACCTAGAACCCCAGTGACAAATTCTGTTACCTTTTTTAATAACTGAGACTGACAGAGGATCAGATGAAACAAATAGTGATGAAGAGGTCTAAAGGAAATTCCTCTGGATGAGCATGAAACATGTTTCCAACGAACACCAGAATGATGAATGTGAAGTTGTTTTGTTTGAAGGAGAGTCTGAGATGCCAATTTGCAGAGGAAAAAACATGGCCTAGTCCTCAACACTGAAACAGATCTGGATCAAAGAACCCCATAAACATCCTCCTCCACCTTTTTTCTGCACAAATTTATACATGAGCAATGAGCGAGGAAGTCTGAACGTTTTCATGGAGGAAATTTAAAGGTAGTCCTCATTTCCTTTAACTTGCACATCAGTGTTTGGCAGGTGTATGTCTAACTCTGAAAATAACATCAGTGCATCACGGAACAACTCTTCCTTCTCATTATACTCTTATAGTGAGCAGCCTCTGCCTCTGCCGATAAGGGTTTGTGTGTTTGTCACATCTTGTGAACACTAATGTAAAAAGCCATAAAGTTTTTGCTTACACTTGAACTGCTGTATAGACAGACAGTAAAGTGATATTTGAATCAGTATGGGACAACAAATGTTATCCTAGTAGACCAGTGTAAGAAAAAGAAATTGGGAAAAAAGTTTGAAAGGGTGAGTATAAATTTATTGCTTCCTCCTTTTCCGGTCACTATCCCTGCTTTCCCTCTTAAACAAATAATCATTATCACAGTCCTTAAAACAAGATGTATTTTTAAGGAAATGAGAGAATATAAACCAGAAGTCTGAATTAATGTCTTGGAAATCAAAATGCTTTTGAATGGTAGAAATTTGGAATATTTATATATGTCAAAAATAATATAAACCACTCATCAGCTATCCTGTGACATTTGCTAATGTTGGAGGTTGTCAAGTACAGTATTGTGGACAGAGTTTTATATATATATAAATAGCATTTATTGTTATGAGCCTAAAGATGCAGTTTGGGGATCATTTGTGCTATCATCTTAAATGACTTCTATTTACCTCTCGTATCTCCATTTTACCTGCTTACTGGCATGTCAATCCTTTCAGCAGATGCATGCAGATGTGTATATCCCCATGCAGGCTGTGTGAACATAATTGAGAGTCATTCAAATTTTTATTTTAAAAAACAAACTCATTTGTCTACAAAGTTATTTGGCTGGGTATATTTTAGATTTTGATTACAATGCAGAGCCATACAAAGACGGGGTAGAACAGAGAGAAGTGTTAAGGAGTAGAACTAGTGATGTGGCATCATCATTGCCAAAAATAATTCTTCTTGAATGACTTCTTAATATAAAAGTAATCAGACACTTCATTCCAGTTGCTTAAATTACTATTCTTCATTTATTTAGGGACAATGGGTTTCACACAGACAACACTGTTTGCAAGTTCAGTGCAGGTCTCAATTTCTTTTCTGGATATAATGAACACAGAAAAAAATAAAATTTCGGTTTCAGTGTTCTTAAACTGATACTGAAGAGGGCTGGAGAGTTAAGTACTATTTAAGTACCTATGATCTCACATTCTCTGATCATGTAGTGGAAGTGGTTTAAGAAGTTACTACCCCTTAGCTGCTTTTTATTGCCTCCCTGTTATGCATTATTACAGGAATACCTGAGCTGGCACGTTCTGACATGAACTTATACTGTAGCTATTTCATTTCATGGAATGGTTTTTATATTCTAAGTAAAAGTATCCTAAGCTTCTCTGAAAAACTGCTTACTAAATTCCATCCCTCCGTTTGACCATCTAATTCCAGCATTCACAGCTGGAGAAAAAAAGATCACTCTGCATCTATTAAAAACCCAAAACTTTAAAATTATAGAACGTTATTTAGTGTTCTTTCTGTTAAAGTTCAAAGTAGATGTTCTTATAAAAATAAAAATAAAAATAA
>VWPV01010476.1:2999-23110 GCA_013389885.1 Geococcyx californianus
TTTTTTTTTTTTTTTTTTTAAGTGAACATTTAGGCAAGCATCATGCTAGGATTTTCCCCATTAGGGGATTTCCCCAGCAGTTGTTTCCTGAATTGACAAGTGTGAATCATATCACACAAAAAAGCTTCACAATCTCCTGTCTGGATTAGTAATTATGTTGGCGATGTCACAACTCCCATCTAGTAGATTTTAGCAGGGAAAATCCCAGATTTAAAATTGCTAGTTTAAACAAGTCTTTCCAGCTCATTCCTGACCCAACTCAAAGCCTGCTGGAGCAATGCAACTCAAGCACATTTTGTCTCTGATCCAGGAGCAGACCACACTACCATGCTCTCCTTCAGAAAATCCAGTGACTCAGCAGTCAAAGACTTAGCACCTAAATGTCTATAGAGAAACAGTTCAAACTGATACAACACTAATATCTGGCTTCCTTTTTCACTTCCAGTTCATAATGCTATAAACACATGAGACAAATGAAGAGTCTGTAACACCATGTCCTTTGATAAGCTGGGATGTCTCCGACTAGAAAGCTCTCATTACAGAAATAGTGTTGTAGCTGTTAGAACTACAATTTCAGCAGGAGGATTCAAACAGCAAAATAACAAGGATTTGAAAACCTGGAAAAAACCATTGGGTTTTTTCCTTCATCTGTACAAGGACAGAATTAGGGATGTTTTTGGAGTGTGGGTTGGAGAGGAGGAAGGTAGTCAAGGTCACTTGTCACACCTTGCATTTTAATGACAGCAGGGAAGGCTCAGTGGCAAACAGATCAGAATAAATCCAACAGCAAGCTGTTGCCCAGCATGACCAAGACACTGATACACCTTCTAACCTTGTCAACACTGCAGATAGCTCTAGATAATGGCATGCAGCTGGGAATGTTTAATCAAGAGGGACAGTATATTTTTGACAAAACTTAAAAACCACTCTTGTCTTAACATAGTTTTGAATTGAATTAGTTTAATGCAGCAAGTACCAGGTCAAGCTACTGAGCACATAAACATAGGTCAGAAATTCAGTCCTATTAATAAATACATTTAATAAACAAGTCAAGAAATACTTACTGAATATTTAATAATATTTTTGGAAACAGCAATCTAGAATCACTTCTGGGTTAAAATGAACAAACACTAGCTAACCAATCTAAATGACCCTATAGTTGTCTCAGGTATACAACATATTTTTTTGTTGGGTGATCTTTTAAATTACATCACTTCCTTTAGTTCTTCTGCCACTTTAGTAAACTGCAATGAATTTTTAATTTTTGCCTTCATCAGCAGTTCTCTCCTAGAATCTTTGTGCCCACAGCCACTGTCAGAGACAGAACTATCACCTTTAGCCCTCTATTTGTCCAAATAATGAATCACTAAGTGTCTCTTTGGCTTTTGAATGGTTTCAACATCTCCTTGTGACTTCCAACCACTTTCAACTACCTTGTACTCCAATGTCACTTTTAAAGAGAAAGCAAATGGTGATTACATTAACTAAGTACCACCTTAGCTTCCTATTGAACAGTCCTCCTCTATAAACTGGAAAGAGAATAGAATTACTTAAGTTCTGGATTCCATGATTTCCTTCCTACTCTCCAGCCTTTTGCATTCAGCACTGGGAGCAAAAAACCAACATAAGACACTAACAGTTATGCCGATTATCAGTTTTGGTTCTTAGACAAAGATGCCATGTCTATGGCTTGTGGGTCTACAGCATTAGCCTTCAGCCTTTTCCTCAACATCAAATGGACATTTAGTATGGAAGCTCTGTATGCTGCCAAAAAGCAACAGCTACAAGACTGGGCCAACAGCAGCCAGACCACCAATACACTCACTATCAATTAAATTACCTCAGGTCTGTTTTGTGAGAAGATTCCTATGTATTGAACATGAGATGGTTTGAAGCCTCTGTGGAGTAATGCGGAGCCCACGTACTCAGCTCTGTCTGAAACCTGGAGGGGCAAAAAAGAGGGAAAACAAAACCCTGAAAGGAAGCTCATCAGTATACATCCCTCAATATTTTACCTTAAGTCTTACAAAAAGAAGGTAAATAACTGGTAAGAAGTAGAAGTAGTCTAGGCTGGTTTGGATGTCCTCTATGACTGATAATCTGAACACCACAGTGACATTGCACAGCACTGATTGTAGATACTACTGTTGCACTCAATATTCAGCAGAAGAGACACTTAATCCAGTTGGACCTGAAAGTGCCAAGTGTTGTAAGTTTAAATGTTCACAAACACAGAAAAGGCTCTTTTGTTGTATCTGTATTAAACCTCCAAAGTGACCCTGGAATGATTCAGTGCTTGTGATTGAGCAGAAATACAATACAACACATGCCATTCTTCTGCTTCCTTCAGTGCCTACAGGAATAGAATTTCTCCCAAAAAGTGGGAGAATAAAGAGGTAAAACACAGTTAGTTCTACAAATAAAGCTTGAGAAGGCAATTTTCTAAACAGTGTTTCCACATAGCACAACTTGAATCCATGTTAGTGACATGACTAAACCATCAAAGTTTTATTAAATAGATGTTGTACCGAAAGCACCCAGCAAAATCACCTTGGAAAGTGAGGTCTGCTACATACAAAAGGTGCTTAATGACCTGAACAGTATGCAATAGGCAAGGTTTATGCAAATTTGAAGACAAATGATTAAATCAGGAATGACCTGTAAGTCCACAGATGTGAAAAATTTGCATAAAAATACTTTTAGCAATCATGAAGCAGAACACCACTAGTTCACACCCAATACCACCACCATTCAGCAGTATGGAGACAGGCTGTCAATAAGCACAAGTAACACCTGTAGATTAGACTTTTCCTAGTGTAAAACAAGCCTCTCAGAAGCAAGCACCTAAAGTAGTAACAGTCAAAGTCCCTGAATACTACTTCAAAGCTTCAAAGCCCTTCAGAGGCAGTGTCCAAGTTCTAAACAATTCAGCAATGAGATGCAAAAAGCTGCCAAGACAACCCCCAAAAATTCTGAAATAAACCCATTAATAAACCACATAGGTGTAGGAGATACTCTTCTCCTCCTTGCACATATTTGAGACTGTTCCTTTAAGATACTCTAATAGGAAGGAGAACCTTTCTGCAATATTCTGCTACTACTTTAAAACATCTATAAATAATTAAGGTTTGTTATATCACGTTACTGGACATTGTATCAATGGTCTCAGCAAGCAAAAGAAGGTCTAGCACTAAGTCAGAGAGACTACTTACCTCTTTATAAGAGATCCACTCATACGGCTGGTTTGGTTTTCTAACACCTAGACACGGACCGTTATCTAAAAACGATAATCAGAAGTTACTCAAAATTTAATCCAACTCTTCTGTCCTAACACTCTGTACTAACTACACTCAGTGTTAAGCCTCTAGATTATTTGCAGACACCTTCAGAAAATGTCTTTTTTGGGGAAGGGGAAAGGGAAGTGGTGAAGGAGGGAAGCTAGGAAAGGACACAGAGGCAACAAGGTTGGTTTAGGCTAAAGAATATAGCACTGACTTTGTTCACACAAATCTGCTTCAGAATTTGCCTTCAAGAAAGTCCATATCCAATACATTTAGCATATTGCTAAGGTAGATATCCCCCAACCACATTTCGAAAGATCCCAGGCCTTTACTTCTTGACATATTGTTAAAAAAATTATCTTTAATTTTAAACTTACTTGATACTTGCACACCCCTTTGGAAGAGATCATAAACTGTTCTCACATCATCATAGTAGTAAATCAAGGGTTCATCACTGTTGAGAAGAGAGGACCTTCGAGCATGCTCACTGCCCTAAGAAAACCAATTAGAAAGGTTAGACACACTTGTTGGTTATAAAGGAACAGGAATTTTGTGAAGGAATAAAAACACCTCATTGATTAAGTTTTCTTATAAAGTCCTGGAAATTCTGCTTGAGAGAACTTCAGCTCTTTTCACCACCATGGGAGAGATCTGCAGTGTTTCCCAGGACAGGTTTTAAAGAGTCAGGCTGCTCCCTACATTACTAAAAAACTGTCAGACAAAATCTTATTCATCAGCTACCAATGACAACACAGAGCAAATGCAAACAAGAAAATGCCCTTTGACACTCCTTACTAGAACAGCATTTTTCTTAAGAAATGTTTTACTCTATTATTGCAGCATATAGCATAATTATTTAGGAAGCTTGATGGAATTAAGTTCAGCCTCAGAGCTCTCTAGATACAAAATTATTTCTGAGAGCCTAATCTACTTCTCTAACATTACAGAATATAATCTCATTTCAAACTGCAGTTTCAAAACCTAAATGTCTTTAAGGGTGATCAACAACACCTTAAGCAAGTATTCTCACAAGTAAAATACTCTGTACTATTTAAAAATAGTCCTTTAACCCAGTGTAAAGTTCGATCTCACAAAAAAGTTTTCCTCCTGATCTAATTAGAGGCAGTCAAGACAATACTACCTTGAGGACTAAAATTACCATTTTTTTCAGCAGGTGAGCTTTTACATAGGCTATAGTTGGAACCCAACACAAGAATTTAATAGTTCATAGTTTTAATGTAGCCTTTTTTAGAGTGACTGATTATTTAATCCCATTTTATATCAATCAAGTTTCACAAATCAATCATGCAAGTATCATTGGGCTTCCTTTATTAGTACTGCTATGATGACAGACACCTACAAGCAAGTTCTTAGCAGGCATAGCCTAGCTGGTTAAACAGAGGTTCTTGGGTAAACATTGCGCAAGATTCTCTACCAGTGGTTGTAGTCAACTCCTATCTCTTTCACAAAGTAAATTTCTGGACTAAGTCTATATCTGAATTGTGCCATCATTCACAATATCAAAAATGTATTCATGTGCAATCATAGGCTCTTCCTGGCCATTGGTTTATTTTCCTGTTTTTAAAGTACATTGGAAGACCAGAGACATCTGTTCATATACAAGCTAGATAAACACAGGTTTATCTGCAGAAGATGACATATAATCCATGTCCACAGAGAAGAGCTGGCATATTAAAGGTAGAAGAGTGAGGAAAAGAATTTTAACACTAAAACAAGTCTAACTTGCTTTAGCACAACACTACATGTAAGGTAGTGCTTATCACTCCCTGGACAGTGAGCAGAAACACCGTGAACATGACCCAGAATAAGTGCACGACTGGCTTACCTCTAGAAATTTGTAACATTAGAAATTCAAGAGCATACTTGCACTCAGACCAACATCTACTCTGTAGGAAATAAACAGATCACAAGTACATGTCTCTGTCTTGAAAGAAAAGCAAGACTCTTTGCTTTATTGCACTGGTTTCACAGATCTTGGATAACCAAGGTCAGCTTCTAGATTTTTCCAGTTTTACTACCTCTGGAGCTCACCTTAGGGTGACCACACAATGTATTCTGTAACCTCAGTCACCAGTAATATCAAAGTGCAATGTATCAGTACCATGTTGGATGTGCTAGAATTCCTGTATAAGGGGAAATACATTATAATATCCTAAGCCATTCCTTTGCAAGAGTTAGAAATTTTCTTTTCTCCCTATCTGAGCTACTACCATTTTTGTTAACGTGCTGTATTACTCAGCATCACAAAAGCAATTTCTGCATGGCCTGAGGCATTAACCAAGTTTGAGGATGAGATGTATCAGACAGATATTACACTCCTTAGATACAAGACTATCTGCACTGATACTGCACTGTCCTAAAACCTACTATTGAGAAGACCTCATCAGTTCTCGCGAGTTTTCAGTAAAAGGAAACATAACCGACTTATGATTCTGCTTATTTCGTTCTTTTACCCAAAGTAAAGTGAAATTGAATTATGATCAGCCCTGCAGAAAGAATTTTCCTGAAAAACGTCTAGCTCCTTGTAGGAAGACCATCAGGAGTTCAGTGTTACTCTTTAGAGATGCAGTGAAACATACCTGGATACACCGAACATCGTTTAAACTTTACCTTATGCTCCCAGTTTGGACTCACCTGCTAGGCAATATTATGGTATTAGTCTATGTTTTGCTTGTGAGTAGCAAGAACTACTATTTTAAGAGCCTGTCCAAAAATTCCTTATCCAGAATATTTGTGCAATATGAGAGTTCTGCTTTCAAACTCTTCTAAAAATCACTGGTCATTATAATCACCAAACATTTTCGTCTCAGGACTGGAATGTTTAACTGATTTCACATGAGTTAGGGACTGTCCAGTACAAAGGCAAGCACTCAAAAGAGTTGTCAGTTTTACCAGAGTGTTCTTAAGGAGCCAGGCAATAAAACATTACAAATGTGAGAATAGCATCTGGTTACTCATGTAAGGCAGCCCTTGCAGCAGCTCAAGGAGTTGCAGGAAATCGACCCATTACACAGTAAGTGCTGGACATGAAGTAAAACCTTTGCACTGATTCAGAACAGCAGCAGCTGAAGGAAATAAATTTATTCGACAACAGAGGCACATATATACTATCAATGTCTGTTTGGGTCACATGACAAGGTAGTTGCTTTCATTCAAGCTATGGGTTTGCTTCTTGTAGGCTGCTTAGGATCCAGAGGCAAGGGACCCAATTTCCATATTCCTGAAAGCATACTAGCCAGTGGTGCTTAGATCTCCAATATGCATGTTCTGAAGAGCAAGAAGTATAAACTTGAGTTTTCAAACCAGCCCTATAATTTTAAGCATGCTAATCCCTAGGTACACACAACAGCTAAAACTGATCATTTAATAGGGAGACAAGCACACGCCTAATGAAATTATTCTTGAAAGAAAAGGCAAGCTGGAGTTCTGGTACCATATACCAGGAGAATGTATGTAGGTTTAAGAATTTTCATGAGCTGAATATCTTTGTCCATATTTGAATGTCTTGTCTTAAGGGGGAAAAAGCCAGAGGCACAAATCTAAACTCTTACTACCAGAAAATACTGACATCCTAGTGTTTATACCACACAGAATCAGAATGGTCAGGGTTGGAAGGGAGCTCTGGAGATCATCTGGTCCAACCCCCCTGCTAAAGCAGGTTCACGCACAGCAGGCTGCACAGGAACAGGTGCAGGCAGGTTTTGAGCATCTCCAGAGAAGGAGATTCCATAACCTCTAAGCAGCCTGTTCCAGTGTTCTGTCATTAACTTGAGTCAAACAGAAGTATTTGGGTTTTTATAGCAAAGTATAATATATCTGACAGCCATACACCTGCATGCAAATCAATAGCCAAAGTTGTTCAGGTGCTAGCCACCAACAGAAAGAACAATCTAAAAAGCAGACAGATCTAGATGTGCCTACAATTACAGACAGCAAGGGTGCACAACTTTTGCAAAAAGACAGGACTAATGCCTTGTTTCTACTATTACTGTATCACTTTAACAATACAGTATAGCATGAGTGTGAGACTATACTACTGACACTTGTCAGTCTTCATTTAAAATCACCCTTGTCTTGTCTTTCCTCCTACAGACAAGGGATTCACATGGATCCTGAAAGTTTTTCACCTATACCTCCAAGAAGCTCCCCTGAAGGGACCCAGTTAGGAGCTTTGAATACAAAAGGGTTTCTTCCAGTGAAATGTAACTCTAGTGTGCATACTTGAAAGATCATGCTCCACATCTTTTAATTAAGGCATCTACTCTAGAAGAGCTGATACTTTCAATTAAAGTCTTTGTACTGATACTCAACTAACCATGTAATCTTTATGCTCACTCAATGATGGTTAAAATGGGTCACTGGGTGCTGGCCTACAGAATCAAGGCTTTCCAGAGATGGGAAGTGACCTGGAATAGCAGTAAATAGGATCTTTTTCCTCCCATATGAAGTTATGAAGGTTTATTACCAGAACATGTAGAAACCCTGCTCTAGTCACTGACTTCATATAACTTTGCTAGCAGCCAAGGAAATAAGTCACAAATAAGAACTAAGCATAGAAATTATTTATAGTTCAAAATTATTGTCAAAAATGAACAGGTAGATTAGATATTAAAACAGTAGAGGGGAGGAATTGCCTTTTGCTGTGTGCTTTTCAAGCACATTGCTTATTCTGAGACCTTTGAATATTGTATTTCTTAGCCATTAAGATATAATTAGCTATTAAGACAATCTGAGAACAGTATGTGATATTTTTCTGTGAAAGTGACAATCCATCTTAGCACACGTAAGAGAATGGAGTAAGCAAAGTAAAATTCTAAGCAAAACATAGCAAGAAACTGGATCCCAAGCACTGTTACTGTTATACAAGTACCAATTCTAACAGATATTTGAAACTTGCTTCAAAACATGCATTCTTATTTGATTAGTTTCATACTGTTTACAGCATTACAGGCTCTATCTGAACCATCAATAGGCAAAATTGTATCTTGCTAATTTCAACATCATCTGAGTCTGAGCTCTTACCACTCAGACATAACACTGTTTGAGGTTTTTTTACTGTTCAGTCTCCTATAAAAATGGATTTTCTGAAGAGGCAAAAATGCTGTCATACTTATCTTGGTCTGACCAGAAAGCTGATAATTAGTACAATATGGATCAATGACACATTAAGCTTAGTGAAATCTGGTGCTGCCAAACAATGATTTCAAACACAGAACCCAGCAGTGATAAACTATTTAGCTTGAAAAGGTAAAGGCAGTGAACAAAGACTGCTGTCAGGAGTCTCAAGCAAATAAGTGTTTGTCACTGGTTTTACAGCCACTCAAGTGTCACTGTTCTTCCATCTTCCAATGCCAAGCCCACACAATGTGCAGAAGCATGTACTGACTATTGAGGCACTCCGCTGGAAAGCTTTCACTGCTGGTTTATTTCAGCCTGAGCTTCACTTTTACTCCTGATTTTCTCTACCTCCTCTACCTAAGCAGCACAGGGGGTTAGGGAAATCAGAGTTGCAGTCAGTTCATCATACACTGCCTCTGCCTCTCCTTCCTCCTTATGGGGACAACTCCTCACACTTTTCCCCTGCTCTAGCATGGGGTCCCTCCCATGTGAAACAGTCCTCCATGATGCCAGGGAGGTTTAGATTGGATATTAGAAAGAGGTTCTTCACCCAGCAGGTGGTGAAGAACTGGAGCATGCTCCCCAGGGAAGTAGTCATGGCACCAAGTCTGCCAGCATTCAAGAAGCATTTGGACAATGCACTCAGTCACATGGTGTGAATGTTGGGTGTAGGGATAGGAGTTGGACTCTATGATCCTTGTGTCCCTTCCAGCTCAGGTGATTCTATGATCTTCTCCAACAAGCTCAGCCATAGTCTCCACAGGCTGCAGGGGAATCTCTGCTAGGGCATCTGGAGCACCTCCACTCCCTCCTTCACTGACCTTACTGTTCTCTGCAGTGCTCCTTTTCTCGCATCTGGCATCTGCAGGTTTGTTTCTCCCACATCTTGCTTCTCTCTCTGCTGCTGTGCTAGGCCAGACCAGCCCACCCAGTCCAGTGAGACTCAGCAGCTCAGCTGCACACACAGTAAGAGAGAGGCCTGTGCCTTCCTGCTCTCTCCTGCTACCCCCCCACGATTTCTTTCCCCCTTCTTAAATATCAGAGGCATCACCACTGTCACTGCCCCAGAGCCAGCCAGCCCCAGTTTCTTGCAGCTTCTTATAGAAGTTGTCCCTGTAGCACCCATCAAAACCCTGCCATGCAAACTAAACACAGCTGTAAAGGGAGACTTTAGTTGCAAGTATATACACAAAAATCTATAGTGGTAATTTCTGACTATCAAGAGTAATTCAAGAAACAATCCAATGTTTTGTTAGTATCTCCCTTGAAGATTACTACCTTTCAAAGTTGCCTCTTTCCTTCAAAAAGAGGAATCATCTTTGATACCCTGAAGAAATATGGAGGCACTCCTGAAGAATTACGTGGCAAAATCTTGACTTTGTAGTGAACAGGGGAATTGATGCAACTGCTGCTCATGAAACCCCAGCCATGTAATCAGTTGTCTTTATTTGCTTCTAAGCAACAGTTCCTCCCAGTCAGACTGTTTCCATATTTGACTTTACTATTAAAAACCTACAACCTAACAGCAACTCTGTCTGCCTCTGAAAAGCATAAGACAAAAGCTAAGCTAGTCTATTCAGAGTTTAGAAAGTGGTTGCTTTAATTTCAACTTACTCTATGGCTGGGATCTCTTGGCAGGAACTAATATCTTTCCACAGATCACTTGAGGACAGTCAGTACTCTCTTCATGCCTGTAACCCAATATAAAGTCTCATCTGTCAGCTATTATAAACTAAATACCATAACAGAAAAGTATTAGCCTAATCAGTATATACCATCATACGTATTTTCACCCCAAAATCTAATTTAATGGGTCATGACCTAAATATTTGGCCAGAAATTGAAAACTACATTGTGCTGATTCTAACATTCATGTTTCCTGCTACCAGCTAGATCAGAAGCTCAGCTGTCAGCACAAAGAATTTTTTTCTCCCATGCTAGTTACTATCACAATGACCTCAACACTTTAGACCAGTTTCCTAATTTAGGAAGCCAAAAAAATGAGTTCAAGCCATATTTTAGAAAAACACCCATACTTTGAGATGTATTCCTCCCCATTACAAGTTTAGAAACACCCTCATGTAAATCAGTGTTTTGTTTCTCTCAGTGTTGCCTTTAGGCTTCAAAATTCAGTGAACAACAGCATCTGTCAAGTGACACTCACCTCTACTTCCACAGACTGCATTGCTAAATCGCATGGTGGTTTTAGCGCTTTTGGTCTTGTGGCGTACCAGTAGGTTGTAAGAGCAGCAAAAGCACCAAAGCCCATCAGTGTATTTGTCGGAAGGGTGCGCACATACTGTCTGACATCCCCAAGTTCTGGCATTCGTAGGTGTCTAAACAACTCATGTGCTTGCATGGCAACTCAGTGCAGTTGTCCCAGTGCTGGAATCTGTTGACATGAAAGAAAAAAAAGTTACACACAAAGATCTGAAATCCTCTTTTGATTTCCTGTTGTTGTGGGAAAGTGATATGGTTTGCCCTACTGTCTTCCCACTACCAAAAGAATTTGATGCGCCACTAGGCTGGCAATACCTTTAGACTTCTGTGCTGTGATTAAGTAACTAAGCAATTACTCATTTATATTCTAGAAAAAAAAAGATGGAGTCGACAGGAGACAATTTCTGTAGGGTTTTAACATTGCTTTTAGCTGACTGCATTTTAACATTTTGTCCTTTTTTTTTTTAAGGACAGCATTTCACAAGTGCTAAAATATATATACTTAGTAGAGTAGCTGTACTATACTACTGTTTAAACAGTAAGCATCAAACAGAGAAGTAACAGGGAAGGAAGGCATGGGGTATAAGGTGTTAACTTGCCTGCATCAGCCTAACAGACAGCATCCTAATCCTATAGTAGCAGAGCAGGATTTTTTGTCTCAAGTCTATTTAATAAACTCACTCTTTTCTACTCTCCCTTCAGTTGTGCACAGAAAGCTCACTACAGCAACCTGCCTTCACAGCCAGTATCCTTTCATAGCTCTTCTATACTAGCAAGCTTCCCATTTCAATCAGCGTTGTGCCAGCAATTTATCTCTGGTCATGAGGCAGACTAAAGCAGCATCTAAGGAGGCCCAAAGCAGCAGCACACAGCAACATAATCAGGCACAGGAAGCACATTTGATTTATCACGTTCACACAGAAGAGCTGAAAGAGGCTGCTCCCTGACATGGATATTCCACAGCAAGAACCAGCCATGGAAAAAAAAAAGGGATTGCAGTCAGCTCAGCTGGTGCTCTCCTGCACAGCCAAGGACTCCCGGGACATTTGTCACATGCCAAACTCATCAGCTCCAGCCCACTAGGTGAGAGGTAAGCAGCAGGCAGCCAGCCTGCCCTGGGCCAATGGCAATGGGCACCCAGTCACCCCACCACCCGTTGAAGGGCGCCTGCCCAGCCTGCCCTGCTGCCTGGCCAGCCGCGCTCACAGGCGCCTGGCACCAGCTCAGCCTCCTGCCACCCCAGGACAGCTGGCAATGGCCGCTCACTCTTAGGGTAGGATGCGGGAAGCTTGCTTCGAGAACCGAGATGTATTTACTCAGATAATTTAGGTCCAGCCATTTCCTAGGGACAAATTAAACAAAGGACCTAAAGAATGTCAAAATGTGTGTTTAAATAGTTAGAACATACTGTGTAACAATACACCACAGCAGCATGACAGCACAGGGGATACTGAAATCCAAACAGGCAGAGTTATATATTCAGTTTTAAAACCAACCATATCAGGTTAAGATTTCATGTTTCTAAAGGAAAATCTCTAGTTTACAGTCTACCCTTGGAACCCTTACTGTTACAATCCAGTCTTCAACCAGGCAGCAAAGGAGATGTCTAGTTCACTAGATGTCTAACCAGTAAGGATAAGGATTTGCTAGAAACAGCAAAAAGAGCCATAAAAATAGTTCAAAGGGCCCACGGTTTCACAATATTAGCAAAAGGACAGGCTGAAGTAAGGTTACAGATAGAGGCAGCATCAGAATGGACGCCTCTCTGGAAAGGTTCTGAATCCAGCAAGAGCTCCCCAGCCTGCCAACATTACCTGTCATCACATCTTTTCTTTACTCTTGCAGCCTCAGGATACAGGACTCCATCACTTAGAGATGAAGTACAGGACCCCTACAGAAATTACTTTTGGTTAAATGGACAGTGATACACAGCAGACTACGCTCAAAATACACAACAAAAAATCCCTGAGCATATTAACAAGGAACCTCTTCATCTTGCCTGGGCATAAAAAAATTAAAAGAAACCAGTTACTGACTTAATAGTCAGGATTACCATGCTGCTGTTGCTTTTTCAGCATCAAGCCATGCTCATCAGCATTGCAGGCAGGAAAACTACCTCTTAAATTCTTACACTGCTGTACAGTAAGAATAGAAAGTCATTTCAACAAGGAAGGCTTGGCTTACAAGTTAATTTTGGGTATACCATAGATACCATGTTATGAAACTAGAAAAAGAGGGTTATAATGTATCTAAGGGCTAAAAGCAAGCAGAGTTGTTTCCTCCTCAAGCCCTGTAACAAGCACCTTTTAAAACATATACTTGCTTTCATCTCTGCATTTGTCAGGTGTCCTGCACACACACTGTATGATGGAGGAACGCAATGTCATTAGTTACTCTTTCAAGAGGGTGCGGTGCTATTACAGCTAACAAGAATCAAAGTAAACATGATCGTTTCATTCACATGAGTCCCATTGTAGTCAAGAAGCTGCTATGATTTCAGCCTAGACGAAGAGATGCACACCGCTATTAATTTCCTTGACCAGCTGTTTGTAGAGCAGACTAAAATAAAACCTTTGAGCAGTTATACCGCAAGTTATCAGTTACATAATGACATGTTTTACCACTCAGTTTTATATTGAGGGATGACTTTATTACACCTTCTGCCTCATCAGCACAAACAATGCTAGGACAGAGTTTTCTGCGCAACTAAGCAATTCCTAGCTTTA
The DNA here is from genome assembly GCA_013389885.1 of Geococcyx californianus. Classification (NCBI taxonomy): domain Eukaryota; kingdom Metazoa; phylum Chordata; class Aves; order Cuculiformes; family Neomorphidae; genus Geococcyx; species Geococcyx californianus. The sequence continues at coordinate 16,366 of VWPV01010476.1, forward strand.
ACACTATCTACTAAGTCACATGAACTTTTGTTTTCTATACTTAAGACAAGAACAGATCCAACAGGGAGAATAAATTCACATTCTTAACATTCTTAAGTATGCTCCATCAAGAATTGAGGCTTTCAATGACTCCCACTCTGATTTATCTTAGTATTTGCTTGGCTCATGCTCCAATCGCAGACATCCAGGGTCTTTACTGTGACCAAGGAGAGCAGTTTAGAGCTTTCAGATTGAGATACAAAGATTTTCCTAGCGGAGCTACGATGTGGCTTTCAGTCCTTTTCCTCAAAGAAACAGATAAATCTGCTCACTCAAGACAAGCAAAAAAGCCAAGCTGTCTTTACAAACTCAGGCCCTGCAATTGCTTCTCAGTCAGGTGGGAACTGGACCATAAGGAACAGACTCAAATTCAGCCCCAGTTGCAAGACAGGGCCTAGCAAATGATTGGAAGCCACAGCTGGAGACCCAAAGGAAGTAGATGGCAGATAAGAGAAGTATCGGCCTGTGATACTCAGGTTGCTACATGTAGCAAAAAACTTGGAACAGAATGGATGAAGTTTGAAGTCCAAAGATTTTCTTCCTCAATGCACCCAGTAGACCTTGGTTTGTTTTTAAATTTAGAAACAATTCCAGGCAGATATGGGAAAGGAATTTAAATAACAGGGCAAAACTCTTTCAGAGAAAACTACCTGTCCTGACCACCTTCACAGAAACAATTCCCAAAATCCAGCCCATGAAAGCATCCCTCAACCTATACTATCAATTTGTCTGTATGGCTCAGACAAAGCCAGCTCTCTGCTCATGCACACGCACACCCCACAGCACCCAAAACTCATTCTTTACAGCACAGCCAGTATCTCAAGGCAACGACCCAAGCTGGCAAGACTCCACCGTTCTTTGCTGCTCCTACTCTCAGCATACAATGGGCTATTTACAGCGGGCAGCAGCCTGCCTATTGTCTATCTATAGCCAGACATCGTTCGAGTGCAACGGAAGAACAGCAGAGCAGTCGCCAGCTTCTGTATTGCAAAGAAAACAACCCCAAGAACCAATGGCCTCTTCTTCTCTATCCTAATATTTAGACGAAGAGCACAGTAGCACTGCAGCACCCTGCCATAAAGGCAAGTCACCACGTGGCATAAGAGAGGCTGTGCTGTTTCTACAGCCTCTTGCAGATAGGAGAAAGCTACAAGACAAGTTGCCTATCTTTTATTATGAACAATATGGACCTAAGATGTTTTCACTATGATACACTGAAGCATGGGATCAGCCAACCATACACCCTTGAGTTATCCTGACAGCCACTTGTGTTGTTTTGTTACTGTAACTTTTACATAGCACAGCTCCCATGGATCTGTTTCTTTCTTAATTCTTTCTCCACTCACCCTGAGAAAGAGCAAGTGCAGAATCATGTTCTAGCTCCTTTATTGAGTATAAAAAAGGATGCAACAAATAGCCTTGGCTATTAACAAGAGAAACCTTTTTTTTGTCTAAATAAAATACATAATCCTCATCTCAGAGTGCGTTTACTATCAGCTTAAATTTCAGTGAGGCCAACCTGTCCTAGATACGTGCTCCCACCAAACCTCTGTGCTGGCCAGGCACTCATCTGGTTGTGCAGTCGCACTAGGCAAGTGATCTGGCAAACACAATTTTCCTGGGTTAGTTCTGATGCTAGTTCTCTGCTAGATCAACTCTTGTCTGAATGGTTAGATAGCCATCAGCTCCCAGAAGGAAATCAGACAGCACAGCTGGGGAAAGGGATGGACTGTTGTAATACTACACCCAAAGCATACAACTCCAAACACTGCATCCAAGTCCTAGAGTTTTCTCCTACAGTCAACGCAGTAACTTGACTGAGGTCTTGCCAAACTGTAACCAGCAAGGAAGCCACAACCACTCTCAAGGTATAGCAAGGGTGCATGGGTAGAATGAGAATCTATCTAGGAAGGGAATCTGCCATTTAAGCCTTGGATAACACGAATACAACAGCAAGATCACAATCATAGAATGGTTAGGTTGGAAGGGACCTCAAGGACCACCCAGTCCAGCTACCCTTGCCATGGACAAGGACACCTTCCACTACATCAAAGCCTCACCCAACCTAGCCTTGAACACTTCCAGGGATGGGGTATCCAGAACATCTATAGGCAACCTCAGAACCCTCATAGTAAGCATGTTTCTTGAAGTGTAGCCTGTCATGTCTTGTGTGAATTGACAGCCTCTCCTTGGCCACTAAGGATTTTCCCAAGCAAACCAAGTACTATGCAACTGTCTAATCCACTACTTCGCCATCACTCTTCCCACTCTCGGAATTAAAAAGCCAACCACCTCACCTTACTCAGAATCACCTAGATCAAACAGTCAAGTTTCAGAGCTATAAACCCTCCTTTAAAATCAGTAACTGACAAATACACTTTACTGCAACATTAGAGGGAGAAATTAAAAAGCTGTTAGGGAGGAATCCATCCCATGCAGAGAGAACTAGCACATCCTTAATATTCACCCTTCACTTCCAGCCTCCCTTCAGCCCCCACAGTCTGGCCCTGAGCAACCACAGGGCATCATGCAGTAGTCCAGGCTGCCTCTGCTGTCTGAGCTTCTGTTCCTGTGTTTAGGACAAGGCAGGACCAGTGGGAAGCAGCCTGCAAGCTGGATTTAGCCCCATCAATTGGGCCATGGTGATTTAGTTCATAAGCTGCAACTGAAATTAAGACTCTTGCTGCAACCATACTACATCTGATACTGATGTGTGAAAGCTCTGCTCTCATCTACAAGGAAAGTCACAGCCCTGTCCTCAGACATTTGGCTGCAATGCTCTTGCAATCAAATGGAACAACACCTGGATTCTTGCCTCTTAGTGATGTCCAACAAGTAATCTGAGTGCACACCAATGAGGTCACTGGAGTTTATTTGAGTTCAGGAGCTAAACCACATGACAAGAACCTGTTCAATGCCTTTTGTGCAATTGCAGTCCTCCAGCAGCACTTGGTAACCCTGTATATTAAGGAAAACCAGTACTTCTCACTAAAACCTTTGAGATAGTGATCAGTAAGTTTCCTTTGAACCATGCCTATACACACACAAGATCACTAAATAGTCTTATTGATTTCTCATCCTCAAAGACCACAGAAAATGCTTACAAATATCTATTTTGCAGCCTAAGTTACTACCCATTAGAATTGCATCCCCACAACTCTGACTTGGAAGTATATCATGTTATTACTCTTAATTTAACCTCAATCCAAATATAGTTTAGATGAAAATCACCCTACAGAAGCAAATTGCTACAAACCAGCTGGCTTTATTATGGCATTAACAGCTTGAATAGACCATACCAACTTATTCATTCTACTCCTCCCAGGAAAACACTACTATTCAGAAAGCCCAGTATATAACATCAAGTTAGCAAATGCTTCAAGTACTCATCTGAGACTCTGCAAGAATGAATTTCTTACTCATACCTCTGTCACCTAAAGTCTAGCAAAAGGTAACCTGGGTCAGGCACACTAAGCCACATTGCATCACACTAGATAGTGTTTACATTCAGAAGGCTGTTTTAAAAAAACATACCCTTTAACACTACAAGACTGGACAGATCAGTAAGTACTTATGAGAAGCAACTGTTTCACCGAGCGACCTCCTAACACCAACATCACAAGAGAGAGTATGACAAACAAAGCAACCTCTTGACCTCACGTATTAAGGTATCCATGTATTTCCTATGAGTCAGTGATAGCAAGGATTTTCTTCTGGTTTTCCTAGGAAACTAATACATCCTCAGCAGGCTATAAATGCAGCCCAACTGTAGAGGAAAAGTTTTCAAAACAAGTCTAGGAGTTCTAGGTTTAAAACAATAATCCATACAGAAAGCCAAAAGTTCTTTTCTGCAAATGGGACATGAGATATTTCTGCTACAAGCCTTAAATAGCCTAACCAAAAAAGAAAAAACCCACCATATTTTCCTCTAAATTTCTATAAAAACACTGTTTTCAGTCAGTTTGGGATAAACTACCAGTACTACTAAGATTCATATCCTAACCGAAAAGCACTATTTTACTACATTTTACTCCCTATAGATGAATAAGTCCCAACATGAAAAGCAGTAAGAGACAGTAGAAGCTTTGTGTTACCAAGTGGCCGTGTTTCAGAACTCGGGTAGGTTCTGTAGAAATCCAAGCTCCTCCATCTGCAGGCAGAATTCAGCCTACTACTGCCTGTAAAAGGTCAATGCTGTACATCAGTGCTTCCTTGAGCCACACAGCATTGTTAACTCCCACACAAAACCATCCACCAATGAACAAACAATCTCCCCTCTTATTCATGAGGATTTCTGGGGAGTTACCCCTGGTTATAATTTAACACATTAATATAGTTGAATTTGTAATTTAGCACAGCAAGAATGTAGGATATGGCAAACAGTCTATTCATTGGACTATCAGAAGCCAAATTTATCAAATAATGTATCCCCTTGGGCCAGAACCTCATTCTCTCTCTCTGCTGTACATTTCAAATATTTTGTGCCATTAGCCTTTTAGACTCTACCCATTTTAAATCAACCGTATTACCAAGATTTAGAAAAACAAAACACAAAAACCTACTATCTTCTAATGCTCACGTTAGTCAAAGGATGGTTTTCTCAGGGGACAGGAACAAGAAGAAACTGTTTACTTTTCCCCACTGGAGATCAATACACCCAGAGCAGAGAAGATAAAACCCACCTCCAAAGAATCCCAAGGGGTGTTCATTTCTAATGCAGCAATGAGAGAACCAGCTAGAGACTTTACTCAAGAAACAGGAGATTCACTTACCTAGATAACTATTTTAAAACTGCCTTTCCTTCCACTTTGAATTACTAGTTTTGTTTTCCCACTGATATCAACCTTATACTTGCCTGTGAAGAAAAAAGCTACCTGGGAGTTTGCTTCTCAAGCACCGAGAGCTTACTTCCAACCTCATGTTGGCTCACTTGCAGTTGTAAAACAGTATCTACCAAATTTAGAAGCTGCCTCTAAATTTATTATAAACATACAGGCCTCAGAACAGGCTAAGGACATTTGCTCAAGACCTTGAATTGAGTATGCTAGACAAAACAGCTATTTGTAATTACAAGCCGAAGATCTTCCCCATCACCTATCCTCAATTTCATATACTAATACAAGCAAGCTCAATATCCTTGTACTTTAGGCAGTAACAGTACAGTTCCACAAGGAACTTTATTTCCATTTTTGCATTAATACTGCTATTGCTGCAAGAAGAAATGTATTCTTCAGTAAACTCAGTGCTTTCTCACACTCAGAATTTTTTGATCCAAGTAATCTGATCCAGATCTCTCCAATCAAGCAATCCAAGCTCGCAAGTTTGAGAGCACATTCCAAAGCAGAGAAGCAAACACAGCCACTCCTGAGCAGAAGGCTGCATGGTTACTTGTAAAGCAACGTGGATGAATAAAATCTGTAACACCACATAGAATACCTCTGTGTTCCAAGTACAGATATCCAGGGATTTCAACAGCAGTTTCTTTTAGAGGTCACTCTTCTCACAGAGCCTGACCATGATATCTCAGGGTCTAACGAAGCAAGGCACACATTTAGGTGGATTAGTGGATCCAAGAGGGTGCCTGTAACACCCCAGACAGCTCACAGACGTGCCCTTCAGAAATTCAGAAGCCTTGAAGTGTTGCAATTCCTGTTCAACAGGAACAAGAATCGCATGCATCCTAGAACAAAAGCACTGTGCAACCTAGCTGAAACCCTGCAAGCCCTACCTAACAGCAGCGAGGAGGCCTGCAAAGGCAAAGTCACTCACCCTTCCATTTCAAGCCAGCCTGCCCCTCCCCGCATCTCCCTGCGCGCTTAAAGGGAAGAAATACAAACTCCTCCAAGCCCGTGCCACATCCATGCCTGGAAAAGCGACTTATTTCAGGGCGAGGTCCAGCAGTCAAGCATTAATCCCTCCACTCCCCCCCGTTAACACGCAGCACGGCGCCCCGAGCCCAGGATTCGCAGGCGGCGCAGGCTCTGCCTCCCCAGGAACGGGAGCCACCGGGGCGCCCGCCCCCCCCACCCCGGGCCCAGAGCTGCCCTGCCCGGCCCGAGGGCGGCAACAATGCCCTGCAGCCGCCACTGCCGCAGCGCCGGGGGAGGCCGGGGGCTGCGCCCTCCCCAAGGCTTTCGTGCGAGGGGCGAGGAGAGGAAATCCCCACAGCCTCCGCCGGCGGGAGCGGGACCGCCCCGGGCTGACAGCGGCCGCGCAGCCGCCCCAGCCCTGCGAGGAAGGGCCGGACGGCTCGGCAGGCCCCGCGCAGCCAGCGCGACCGGGCAGGATGTGGCGGGGGCAGCCTCAGCCTCGCCGCTCCTCGCCAGCGGTAGCGGCATCCCCAAGTCCCGCTCACCTCTCAGCGACGACAACACCAACCTCACCTCCGCGCCGCTGCCCCGGTGCCGCCCTATTTAAGCCGAGCACGGCGGGAGCGGCGGCTGCGTGTGCCGAGCCCGCCTCCTGCCCGGCGGGCGATGGAACCCCACACCGCCCCCGCCGCTTCGCCCGCCTCCTCCCCGCCTCCTCTCCCCTGCCCTCTGTCTCCTCCTCGCGCCCCGCCCCTGCGCCTGCTGTTGCCCCTTTCTCAGCCCTGTCCCTGCATGCTCACTCCTCGCCCCCGCCTCCCGCTTCTCCTTCCCCTGCCCCCGTCCCTGCATCCTCTCACCGCGCCGCTGCCGCTGCCCCCGCCTCCCTCCCCTCTCCT